>WNLI01022351.1:0-11725 GCA_025802215.1 Wirenia argentea
GAAAACCGATTTTCATCCGAAAAACGATTTTCATCCGAAAAACGATTTTCATCCGAAAAACGATTTTCATCCGAAAACCGATTTTTATCCGAAAACCGATTTTCAGACGAAAACCGATTTTCAGACGCAAACCTATTTTCATCCGAAAACCGATATTCATCCGAAACCCGATTTTCAGACGAAAACTGATTTTCATCCGAAACCCGATTTTCAGACGAAAACCGATTTTCAGACGAAAACCGATTTTCAGACGAAAACCGATTTTCAGACGAAAACTGATTTTCAGACGAAAACCGATTTTCAGACGAAAACCGATTTTCATCCGAACCCCGATTTTCATCCGAACCCCGATTTTCAGACGAAACCCGATTTTCAGACGAAAACCGATTTTCAGACGAAAACCGATTTTAAGACGAAAACCGATTTTCAGACGAAAACCGATTTTCAGACGGAAACCGATTTTCAGACGAAAACCGATTTTCAGACGAAAACCGATTTTCAGACGAAAACCGATTTTCAGACCCAAACCGATTTTCAGACCCAAACCGATTTTCAGACCCAAACCGATTTTCAGACCCAAACCGATTACAAAAAAATGATTTTTGAAAATGGATGCCAAAAAAAAACATATCCAAAAACCAATTTTGTTCATCTGCCTTTTACAGCTGTTACACTTACATTAATTCATTCATGCCAAAATCCAAAATGGCTGCCAAAAATTCAAAATGCTCACCAACATTCAAAATGGTCCTCAAAATTTAAAATTGTCGCCAAAATTCAAAATGGCAGCCAAAATTTTCAACATAAAAATAGTTATCCGAAAAGCTACTTTACCCCCCAAATTGTCACCAATAAGTGTCGCCACGCCAAATGTGTCGCCAAAATTAATGTTTTTTGTCTGAAAAGTAATGATCATTTTTCATGTTCCATGAGTTTTTTCTTTTTTTCCTGAAAATTTTGATATAACGCATGTCAAACTTGTCAATTATTTTTTAATTAGCACGCTCCTTCAAGCCTTTTTTAAAGGCTGCTTGTTTACAAAAGAACCAAAATTATATCGGCCAATACACCAACACTGGGCCTAGGTACCCATCACAATCCTCAATCATTATCACAGTGACTGAATCCCTCTGTCGAACATGGGCCCATTCTGTCTTTCAGCCTCACAAACAAGGTCACACAACTATAATATTGAAATCGTATATTACTGTAGAAAAAAATAATACAGCAATTTGGTGCAATGTAATATTATATTGATATAATACCTATGGAAATACCATATTTATAATGTGAAGTATGTGAACCCTGTATAATAATAATTAGCCAAAAATATACACTGTATGTATAATCTAATTTTGCTACAAAATAATAGACAATAATAATGCACAAATTTACACCCACAGTTACACAGTATAACATTAATATGAATTCATGTGAATAATTACAAATACATACATAAATACAATTTTTATTTTTATTTTAGATAGTCAGTGTATATAACAATAAATTATGTATATATTCTTTTATTGCAAAAATAAACATTAAATTATAGAAATAAAATACTTTGGTTTATTTGATAGAAAATTTAACAAAAACATTTCATGTCATGATTGCCATCATTATAAATTTATAATTGGTACGCACAGTAATTATAGTATGTACAATATAAAGTGAATCATAATAGATTGTGCTTGGTACATATCTATTCTATGGATAAAAAAAGTTTTGATACAACCATTGCTAAGTTGCTAACATTATACATCGAGGTAACACAATTGGCTACAGTAGCCTATAGGTACATTGTGAGAACAGGAAAATATTATATTTGTTTTATTACAACTCTCGTGAGATTAATTTCATCATGGCAGGTAGTACATTTATATTTAACAACTAATTTTGTAACCGTTTCAAGAAGTTTGCAACAACTGTACAATAGGTACAAACATGAACAAATGATCGTTCCATAGATTTTGGAAATAAAACATGCAAATCACAATAATTATTGTCATTGTGCACCAAATTTGTAATTTGGCGACAAATTTAACCCATAATCGATATCTTTTGTTTTACATTTTACATTATTTTGTGTTAACAAATGTAATATGGTAAGATCAATAATTTTCATTCTAACTCTGCCATAGTGGTTTTTGTTTTTGCCTTTGATTTGCTTCTATCAGGTGACTATGAAAATAGTATGAATTTTCCGTATGGACCCACCATGTTTTTCTGGATATCCAATTTGGACACATTGATGGATTCGTGAAGCATAAATTTACATTGGAACATTGGGGATGTCCAACGATCACATGACTTAATTGACCAATGGAATATCATGCGACGTAATGTCAGTGGTACAACTCATATAATTATATACAAAGTGCTTGGGACATTCCATTGACATTGCTTTAGGCCTGTACAGATTGTACATAGTAGGTAAATAGTTACAGTATTGCCAAAACTCGAAATTTGAGTATGGTTTAATAAGTTATTACTATAATTAGATACTGATTAATCAAAAATATGCCTTTCGAGTGAAAGGCGCACACTGTACCCACTACACCATGAGCTCTCAATGTTCAAGGTAGGATGTGGTTGACCACCCCACACCCTTACGGTATTAAGGAGTAAAGTAAAGGTAAAGTTCATCTCAATCCCTTACTGTATCTATCTAGGAGTAAAGACAATGTTCATGTCAGGGGGCAAATTTGCCAAAGCGCCAGTGTCAAGAAGAGGAGGTAGCTGCCCTCCTGGAGGAAGGGATAAAGAGAAACGCTGCATGAGACAAGCAAACAGCATCAGTAGTTCGGGTTTGGCAACAGCCTCACCGAGACAAACGCGACGTCCGGCCGAGAAGGGAAAGAAGCTGGTGGGCTTAGGGGCCATGGTACCATCTGGGTTGAGGAAACGATGAGGGTCAAAGGTCTCATGGTCGTCCCAATACGCCGGGTCCATGTGTATGGCGTATGTGTTGAACATAATCATTGTGTCCTTCGGGATGTCATAGCCAGCTGTGGGTAGGAAAGTATCACTCATTTGGTACAATGGAAGTATATTCAGAGGTCTTTCGGGACTTTTCATTGTTTAGGCACAAAAGTTGATGAACACAAATGTTACTAAAGTTACAACCTTGATGGAATGTGTATTGGCAGGTCATGGAACTTGAACACAGATTAATAATATAAGCCCATCAATCAGTCAGATTCTACGAATCTATCAATTGTGTAATTGGCAGCTATTAAAGAGCAGAACAATAAAGGATTCATAATATGTCAAAAATGTCACATAAAATAAAA
Organism: Wirenia argentea; assembly: GCA_025802215.1. Classification (NCBI taxonomy): domain Eukaryota; kingdom Metazoa; phylum Mollusca; class Solenogastres; order Pholidoskepia; family Gymnomeniidae; genus Wirenia; species Wirenia argentea. Next base: position 3,294 of record WNLI01022351.1, read on the forward strand.
GGTTTGTGGTAAATGCAAATCTTTGTCACCTGAAGGCAGAGGTTTTATATCAGAGTTTTCCTTCTCATACCGGTAGATGGATTGCCTTCACAACAGCTAAGGACACCCACCTCGTCCAGCTGTGCTGGAATAAAATAAGTCTGTCGGACCTATAATTGCATATCCTTGTGTGTAGATAGGCTTATTGCAGATATTGTACCAACGCTACACAGCATTTATATCAAATTTCGCCCTTCTAGATCACCTGAGGCAATGTCGAATCATCTATGATGTCGATCATTTTCATTATTTTTGAAGAGCAGTCCGTTGAACTGGGTATTGAACTGATGTTTTTTGGATCGCTACCGTCTACAGATCTTGAATCTCTGGTATCTGCTTTTCCAATAGTCACCACTGTACTATAGAAGGTACTCAGTACTCACCTATTGTGTTTTCAAATCAACCATGGCTGAGTGGGCAAGGGGGGGGGGGGGGGGGACCAGCAGCGTCAATCTTAAATTCTTACCTACTTTAGAGTCTACTCACCAAAACAGCAACTCACCTATTGTGGCATCAACCATGGCTGAATGGGGCACACCAACTGGAGCAATTGGGTCTATTCTCATCACCTCCTTTAGAGTCGCCTCTGTATACGCGAGTTTTTCTTTGTCCTTGATTCCTGGCAGACGGTCACGACCTGTACACAGAGTACAATCACATTATATATCATGATGACATTATATATGATGATTATATATGATGATACTCTTATACTAGCACATCCCATAATTACCTGTGTTATCAACATGGTGTGGTGGTGGTGTGTACCTTAGCTTAGCTGATTTATGGCCCAGCGAGCCGCTTCGGACCACAAGTGGTCAACGTTCACGGGTTACTATCCTCAAAATGAAATGGCTAAAAACTCCGTAAAAAGGGTTCAATACCCGGAACATGATCCATCTGAACCCCAAAAGGGATCCAGACCATCTATGGACCGTTTATAGAAAAGAAAGGGAAGCATTGGTCAGCATGTACATTGTACAAGTCAACAGTAGGCTATACTCCTCAATGTGCTGTGGAAATTGGTACCGATTACATATACAGTATTTCTTTACTGGCATATGTATAGCTCGGTTATATTCATTGTAAAGTGACAACTGTCGAATACGGAGGTTAGAAACAGTATAGAAATGTCATGCCTTCCTTTTAGATAAAAAGAAGCATGAATAGGTTTACATGGCTTACCAATATTTGAGTCGATCTCAAATTGCACTTTTTCTTGAATGTCTGGATACTTGACCATGTAGTAAATGCAGAAGAGAATGGTGAAACGTGTCGTGTCAGTGGCGGCACCAAAGATGTCACCGATAGTTTGGAAGAGGTGAATGTCGGTGAGTTGCTTCAGAACCTCGGCATCTTCCTCCGTCTCGGCCTGCTGACGCGCCAGAAGGAGATCATCGATGAAGTCTCGAATGTTCTCTGATGACAATTGACAACACAATGACAAGTTTGTATAACCTTAAATATACCATTTGAAACGTTGTAGTGGTACAATTATGTACGTTGACGACAACCCATTCAATATACGTAAACTTCTAAAAAATAGTATACGTAGGCTACCTGTAGAAAACTGAGTATTGATTACTGAGTGTATGTGATGACAAACTTTTAGATTTGTGTCAATTGTGTGTACGTATTTTATTGTCTGTGAGTATTCGGAGTGAATAATAAAGTTTATATAATAATAATTATAATCACCATTTATTCTTCTACATGACCGAGACTTGGGCTACCACAAGGTGCGACAGTTGTCTTCAAAATGTGCTAATTCGGCTACGAACCAAACAACCTCCCGCATCGGCCCTTGTCCGCCTAGGACGTTATCATACTTTACCTGGGGTATATTTGTTATTTCTCTGTGGTGTCCTTATGCAAGGCATCTGACATGACCGACTGGCACTGTTGCAACTTGCACAGCTGTACTCGTGAGTACCGATCGTGCAATTTCTCGTTAGACGTATGACAGATTGGTTGGGGAATGGGAGTAAGGCATAAGCAGCGTCATCCCTGCAGCGCTGTTGGCACTACTCTACTTCGTTAAAGGGATACTCCAGGCAAATAGTATCTTTTGATGGATGATAGGGATGGTATTGAAGGTCAAATTAAGTCTACACGCTGAGACAGTATTTTAACCCTACCCCTAGTACGTAGGCCTAGTTGGATTATGTTCGGTTAAGAAGAGCATCTCCCACTAAGATGCTCTTCTTAGCGGGAGATGCTCTCCTTAACCAGACGTATTCCAACTACATACCAGGGATAGGGTTAAGACACTGTCTTAGCATGTATGTTTAATTTGACCTTCAATACCTTCCCTATTTTCCCTCAAAAGATACTATTTGCCTGTAGTATACCTTTAACTTTAGTTTACAAAATAACTCACTGCATGATTCGAGCTTTCAGCAACTCGTGTTGCCTTATTCACAAAGATGACGACGTAGACAGCTGTCACCGTCATCAGGGACAGAGGTCACCGACATGCCTGGTACACGTGACCTCAGTATGTTGGTCTACATCACAGGTACTCGGTAACACCCCCGTACCTGTTGGGCATCGGATTGTTAACCCTGATGTGGATGGCTTACTTTACACCGCGTTCAAACCACCTTGGTTCGGTGGTTCCTGGCGTGGTTTCTGAAAGACCCGTTAGTCGTGGTGCTGCGAAACTTCGGAGCTCGTGGTACTAGGCCGTTGGTGTTCTATGAAGCGCGTCCTTAGGGAACCTAATTTGAGTCTGACCTGATTTGTTTGACCCAAATTCAGACACAATATGAGGGCCGAGCCAAAGAATTCATGGGGGTCATGGAGGTAAAGGACACTGACCTAATTATTGCACTGTGATCTAATTTGTTTGACCCAATTTCAGACAGAATATGAGGGTCAAGCCAAAGAGTTCATGGGGGTCATGGAGTGGTAAGTATCCTTTCATGTGATGCCTTGTGCTTGGTGAAATATAAATGGAGGTGACCCGATTTTGGAATCTGACCTATTTTGTGTGACCCAATTGCAGACAGAATATGACAGCCAAGCCAAAGAGTTCATGGGGGTCATGGAGGTGACCTAATTATTGGACTTTGACCTATTTTGTGTGACCCAATTGCAGACAGAATATGACAGCCAAGCCAAAGAATTCATGGGGGTCATGGAGGTGACCTAATTATTGAACTCTGACCTATTTTATGTGACCCCAATTCACCCAATTGCAAACAGAATTTGAGGGTCAAGCCAAAGAGTTACATTGACCTAATTATTGGACTCTGACCTAATTTGTGTGACCCAATTGCAAACAGAATTTGAGGGTCAAGCCAAAGAGACGTAATTATTGTACTCTGACCTAATTTGTGTGATTCAATTTCAGACAGAATATGAGGGCCAGGCTAAAGAGTTCATGAGGGTCATCGAGGTGACCTTAATTATTGGACTCTGAACTACTGTAATTTATGTGACCGAATTTCAGAGAGAATATGAGGGTCAAGCCACAGTGTTCATGGAGGTTATGGAGAGAAAAGTATCATTTCATGTGATGCCGTGTGCTTGGTGAAATATAACGAAAAAGGAGGTGACCCAATTATTGGACATAATTTGTTTGGCCCAATTGCAGACAGAATGCGACAAGTCAAGCCAAAGAGTTCATGGCGGAATATGATGGTCATGCAGTTGAAGAATACTGACCTAATTATTACACTCTGACCTAATTAATGTGACCCAATTGCAGACAGAATATGAGGGCCAGGCTAAAGAGTTCATGGGGGTCATGGAGGTGACCTAATTATTGGACTATGACCTAATTTGTGTCTCCCAATTTCAGACAGAATATGATGGCCAAGTCAGAGATGTAATTATTGGACACTGACCTAATTTGTTTGACCCAATTTCAGACGGAATCTGGGGGTCAAGCCAAAGAGACATAATTATTGGACTCTGACCTAATTTGTGTGACCCAATTGCAGACAGAATATGAGGGTCAAGCCAAAGAGTTCATGGGGGTCATGGAGGTAAAGGACACTGACCTAATTGTGGTTGCCGGGGGTGATGGCCTACTTGCAGAGGTTGGTCTGATTTTAACAATATTGTATTACTACTACTACTACACCCATTTTCCCTAATTAGGGGTCAAGATGTGGAGGCCCTCACTACGGGTCAGATGCTTCCTGAGACCCACCAATAATTTATGGAAATCAACCTCAAAAATCCCCTAGACGCAAAAGATAAACAATCTCAACAGCGTTGTCAATGACTCAAATATACACATACTATTAGATATTGTATGGCTAGGTGTTCCATACGGGATTTTATTGGCACGAGGGTTATTGTATTGCACGAGGCATAAGCTGAGTGCAATACACTAACACGAGTAACGAATTTATCTCATACTTGAAATTACGTCAGCCGTTCCATAAAAGATTTATGGTATGGTCAGATTATTTATGGAACGGTTAATGTCAATACGGAAATGTATTGAACGGGGATTGACAAATCGGAACCCTGCATTAAGTATGAGATAAATGATGTTTTCAGTATATTATATTATTTTTATGATACCATAGCAGCAGTCATATTCCATTATCCAGCAATCTCTTGAAAATCTTGAAAATAAGTTGGATGTACATTTACATTATGCAAATCAACGACTGCTATGCGCAGAAAGAATGTCTGAAATCTGGGTTTTCGAACTAAAGAAAACCCCACTTAGACGAGAAGCCGCGATGTAACCACTACAGCGTGAGAGCCCATTAGTTTGTAGTTTTATCGGAAAACCTTGCTCTTTAGAAGTAAGCAAACATTGTGAAGTCTCCAGCTCATTTGATGATTTTTTAAAAATAACTATTATTTCACTTGACTTCTTAGTCATGCCAATTTGTTGTGGAAACTGATTTTTGTTGAGAAAACCACTAATCATGTACAGGATTCTGACCGCAGAAAATAACCAGTTAATCCCTACACTATAGGGGTAAATAAATGCTGTACCAAAAGGCATTTCATAAACAGAAAAAAAATGTTGTACAAAGGTCGAGACATGGTCACAAACTGGCAAACTCTGGTTTAGGCGATCTACCAGTGAACTACTGCAAATGTACTAACTACTGAGCACTATACAAAATAAATGCTTACATACTGTACTTTCAGCTATACCCCACTTCCATCGGTTAAATTATTAAAATGTTGATGTTACCGCATTGGGGTCGAACCCATACACATCAGACTTGTGATGGGAGATTACGACTTAGATGCGTAAACCACTACACTATCTAGCCTCGAAATGGACCATGGTTACATTTTGTTTTCTATAGTTGACAAATCTTGTTTTTGTTCAGGTTGTCGGAGGTATAATGAAGAAACAGGATCGGGTTTGTATAGCACTATACCTATTAGTGTATGAATAATACTATTTTATTATACGTCAGAGCAACACTTGAAAATGTCAATTTTTTTACAGTTACTGTAGACTGTTCCAGTAATAAAGTAGGCTAATACACCATAATGTCACAGGAATTAATATTCGCAAATCTGGTCGACTCATGAAAATTACTAACTAAGAAATATAAATGTTCTACAGTACAAATGGACAGTACCCCTATCCTAAATTGTTAGTCATGTCTGTCATCGATTATAGTGGCAGCTTATACGTATTTATAGTTTTTCTGGAAAAAAATGATATCCCAATTGATATTGCAAACGTCAGATAACATTCTGAAAGACAGTAACCCCAGTTGCGAGCTAGAAGAAGCGAGCAGAATTCGTAGACAAACTACCCACCTCATTTAGCATCTAAACGAGTTGAGGCTGGGATGACTAAGTGACTTACCCAAGAGCATTCCAAGGACACATTTGTACACCACACTTTTGGATCTCCTTATCTGTCATTATGATGCGTGACTGTGCTATACAATATCTCACAGCCTTACTTTCAGAAACCCGTGCTTACTTCATCTAAGGATCGTTACCTAGTACTACTGCTGATTCGACAGAGGTGGTCACATCAGATACCTTGTCTAGAGACACACCTAGGTGCGATGTTTTATCCTGATCCGAGACCTCTCTCACTATAGTCCAACGACCAATGTGCTACAATTGTCCCACTCTGCCTAACAGCTACTGTCCCGGTACCCTGAATGATTACAATGTAGTTTATTTTGTGCACAAAAAGGTGGTAACTTGATGACGTGAACTGCTGTATACGAAAGCTTGTGTCCCGATTTGTGTATTCATAATTTCATATAATTAGTCTTTAAGGTGTATTACCACCTTTTTGTGCATATTTTAGTATAGACCAACCTATGATGTTTGATTTCCTCATTTATTTTGTGATGTAAATTACATTCATCAGCAATGATATCATGAAACCGAAATCATTATGCTCTGTTACAGGGAGTTGATGGTAAGCAGACATACGCGCTCTCTGGTCTGGAGTTTGGGTCTTACCGAGATGCCATCGCTAGGAAAAATAAGTGAGTTTTGCAACGTTGTTGTGTTCAAATGTTTGTCTTAATGAGGATTCGCTTAGATCGATGGTGGCCAAATAGGTTTATCCGATGCATGAAATCTTTTTGATCTGTAATATTTATAGCTGAGCGTTTTATTCCTTAGTGGAATATGATCACATCCTAGTGTGGCATGTCTAAGTGCGACTCATTTCAAGGGAGTCCTACCCCAATGGGGCTGCCCGTGGCTAGCACTGCAGCCTATGTCCAACACATTCACATGCAAAGTGACCGAAAGTTAGATGTTATCATGTGGGGAAACCGAAGAACCCGCAGAAAACCACCGGATGTTGGCAGGAATATTCCACTGGTGGAAGCAGTTGGGGGTAAGTTCCATGCCCAAGAGAATTACAGAAACACAAAGAAAATATCACAAAGATTTGCCGCGGCCCAGGCTTGAACCTGGGACCCCGAGATATGTAGGCGAGCACTGATCTACTGTACTCTGTTTTTTGATCGGTAATAATAATAATAATAGCAGGCGTTTAGTCTATAGACTGACTGCGATCACTCAACGAGTGAGAATTATAACTGCATCTAGGCCACGGCACAATCAAGCTATGGACAGCTACAGTTTGGACGAAAGTGAGTTGGTGGAGAAACCGGAGTACCCGGAGAAAACGACCGAACGTGTGCAGGATTTATTCCTTCTGCCATTACGCGAAGGCAGAGGGAAGAAGCCAGCAGAATTCCTACTAAAGCTACCCAGTGATCTGTAATGGCAGACTGACGATTATTGTATATGTACTCATCAACACAATATAGTTATTGTGAAAACAAGTATGGTTCCTGACTTCTTATATATTTAAAACTTTGCCCTCAATGGAATCTAATGGGAACCCGTGTATAAAATTGTTAACACATACAGTAGAATTGATTGATGTACGTACTGTACATGCATTGTGAATTAGGTCGTTTATACAATTTTGGTATAATGGTGGAAATTCTGAGCATACCAGGACCTTGTATGTTGAAGTCGCAAATTTTTATACAAAGTATTTTCGTTTTATAAATGACACATCTGATCCATCTTACTGATTTCTTGACTGCTATATTATGTGTTCTTCCAGATATTGGTATTTTGGCCCTTTCAAATCACGCTGGACACATATACGCACATGCATGAAGCAATGGCCTCCAGTCACCTCAGCTCACCTCACATACCTCTCATCAGGTGAGCTTACTTCATGAATTATTTGTAGATTAAGTAGGTATTGGAGGTGCTTTGACAATTTTGGTATGCTACTTCATGTATTAGTTCTTGATTAAGTGGGTATTGGAGGTACTTTGGCTCATTCAAATGACGCTGGACACACATACGCACATGCATGAAGCAATGGCTTCCTGTCACCTCAGCTCACCTCACATACCTCTCTTCGGGTGAGGTTTCTTGTATTTGTCATTGGAGGTACTTTAGTCCATTGAAATCATGCTGGACCCATATACGCATATGTGACTTCAGCCCATCTCACCTATCTCTTGTCAGGTGAGGTTACTTCATGGATTAGTTCTTGAGTAAGTAGGTATTGGAGGTACTTTGGCAACTTTGTTACGTCATGTATTAGCCCTTGATTAAGTAGGTACGGAGGTACTTTAGCGTCTCACACTGGACACACATACGTACATGCATGAAGCAATGGCCTCCTGTTACCTCAGCTCATCTCACATACCTCTCTTCAGGTGAGGTTACTTAGTGTATTTGTCCTTGATTAAGTAGGTATGTGAGGTACGTTAGCCCGTTGAAATCACACTGGACGCACATACGTACATGCATGAAGCAATCTCCGTTCGAACACTGAAAAACCCTAACCACCTCCAATGGTCCACCCTGATCCACTGTACCGTCAACCGGGGTGAGATTGATACCCGGGGTGAGTTTGATCCCTCCCAATCAGAGATAGGAAACATTGTCTT
>WNLI01022462.1:0-11724 GCA_025802215.1 Wirenia argentea
TGCTCTTGATGCGGACACTTGCTCATGGCTACAGAACCTACCAGATGACATCTCGTGAAACAGGGTTGCGTCACACGTCATCATCATCAACACATCAATCACCATCACACTCTCGAGGCTACACCCACTTGAGACCACGACACATCCTATTAACGTCACATCACCACACTCTCGACGCCACACCACCACTAACCATACGTCATGCACACCACTATGCCGAATTGACCCACACGACCACTCTATCGGCGCACCACCATCTCAACGGCACTCCACCACGCAAATCTACATATACCCTCCTGGCGCTACCACACAATTAACGTATAACAAATTAACAACACCGCCACTTGACATCACGGCGTGATGATCACGCCACCACCCTCTTGTCATAACACCACCACCTTATGGGCGCTACATAACTACAGTACTTGACGCCACTACACAGTGGCCACACCACTCTTACACCACCCGTATCACTCACATAGCAGACGATAACTGCACACCACATTAAGTTATTAACCATATAGCCTACACCATAGTACATAGTACATACACCTGATACCACATTTAATTGTCTCAACTACACACCGTGCGAAAGCTACATGATGCCCGCATCCTAGCCAAAAAGCCGCCATAACATACACGCTAGGTTCGTTTTTCTATGATCTTCACCTCGCTCTATCTCAGGCTATTGGCGTCGGATCTAAATTTGGTTTAGTGATCTGTGTACATCTATCTTCTGTTGATATGCACACAAAAACATATGAATATGTCTTTAGTACATTCCTTGTTATACAACAAAATACAAAGGTCCCGTTAGCTAATATTTCAATGTATTTACTTTGCGCTAGTCCCCACAGCGGCAAAATCGTAGCGGCTAGGTCCAATAATGGCGGCGGTCAATTTGACTGCATCCGGTTTGCCATTGGTCGATAGTTATCGGCCAGCGCTAAGATTCCTCTATTGATCTCTATGATCTGGATTGAAATCAGTATATCAGTAGATTTACAAACAGTTCAGTAAATCTGCATACCATGTATGAGAACACACTGTATTTTTGGCCCAAAATTTCAGGATATCCTGGGTTTTTCCCAGGTAAATGAATCTGTATATCTGCAGATATCCCGAAATTGCAGATTTAATGTAACATACACAGCTATTTCCAAGGTAGGTAGGCAAAGGTATAATATGAGACTGAGATGTTTCATAATGTGAGGTGGTGAAACTTCTGACCTAATCAGTAATCTACAAATACATCATCCTGTATAAAGGTTTTTCTTGGTATTCCTTGGATGAGAACACATTCGCTAGCCTCAGTTTACCAAGCCTGTAAAATTGGTGCTCATCGTACATATTCCTTTTTTTTTTACTTGATTTATTTAAGGATGTTTTATTACAGCCTAATGGCTACGGGATATTACGTCTCCTAGCTGGGGTGTGTATTGGTTGGGAAGTAAAGCCATACATATAATTATCATAATTGTTAAGGGATCATAGTACGTTTAATGCCTTTCTCAAGACTACCCTCGCATGGCCATGATGTAAGCCCGACATTTGGTAGATTGAGATAGAGATATTTGAAAATGCGGCATATAAATGTACTTTACTAAGTCTTACGCTCTATCAACGGGTATTGCTCTTAACTCCTTGACAGCCAGCATCCTTATATGCCATATGTTTTTGACGTATCAATACGTCTTTGGCAATCAAGGAGTTAAATGAACTTATTTATCCAGCAATGTGTGAAACCGCCACTGAAACGTCAACCCAAATAAATAGCCTACCTGTGATTTTTCAGGGCCATCCCACTAACGATATTCCAAGCCGAGCCAGGTGTAAAACGACATTACCTGAGGAAATGGCTCAAGTCTCCTGGGATGGACGATGTGGACATCAGAGAAGTGAGTGCTCGATAATGATTTCATTGTGTATATAATGTACACTAGAGACGAATGACATGACATGAAACTCCAAAAAAGACACGACGCGAAGTCGTGTTCATGTCGTGTCTCATACGCCTAGGTGATGGTGCCAAAAATGCCTAAATCCATATAAAAAGTGTGAATTTATTGGTTTTTATGTGTCATTTTAAAGAATTTGAGCACTAAATGCATTTATTAATGCCAAATACAAAATTTTAGCACCATTTGGGACATAAAAAGCCCTCTGGGTGAACCCTGCTAATGTACATTAGTGTTACCCGAATCTATAACAGTTCTTGCATCCGTAACTTAGAACTTGTAACTAATACTGTATAGTTCTGCGGAACTGGTAGTTCCTGCGCTTGGAACATTACCGGAACGAAACTTGTACCCAACACTAAATTGTACATTATAATCTTCTATAACATAGAACACTTATTATAGCTATGATAGAAATGGTTCCATTGCGAATTGAGGCAGGCACTGTGCAGATCATGACCTTTTTTCCCACAGATCCTAGACTGGCAGTACTACATAGAGAGATTGGGAGGAACTGTACAGAAAATCATCACCATCCCTGCTGCTCTACAAAACGTTAGTATCGCTTCTAGTATGTTGTTAAGTAAGAGGGATGGCTGTTATAGTGTACATCAAATTTTTTATGTCTTATGTCATCTGCTAATACTGTACACATTACATATAGATTATAGACAGCAAAACAATTTCACATTAATTTTACTCAGGTCTTTAAAAAAATTTCCTTTTCATCTTCATCGCATAAAACATCAGCGCTGAAGCATGTATGTAATTGACCCTTTCACTGCCAACATCGACTAACGTTGAAAGAATGAGATGGATTTAATTTAATGTGGAAGCGAAAGGGTTAAGAATTGATGTTATTTATCAACTTACCATATTCATTGGGTTAGGGCATATTTGCGTGGCCTAATTTTACTAATCCAGTATATATAGGTGGGCTACAATGACATTCCTACCACAGAAATGTAAACTGATATCTGGATACTTGAAAGTAAGACACTATAAAATCAGAATGGATCAAAATTCATAGCCTACAGCACATGGTAACTCGTGAGATAGCAGTCTACTTTTGCAACTATTAGTCAATGTATGGTTTATCATAAATCATGTTTACGTAGGTCACAAACCCTATCCCCCGCATCCCTCACCCTGATTGGCTAAGGAAGAAGCTCCTGGAACGAAACGACACTTTGAAACAGAAACGCATAAACGAACTGTTCGCTCCTCTCCCCAAGAAGTCAAAGGATCAGGATGTGAGTGGTTGTATATCTTATCCTCTGTACTGTAGATGACTTACGAAAACCGGAAATTATTATTCATCCAGTTCTTAAAGTGTTACTGTACCTTCATAGTATACTTTGTATGTGCAATGGTACACACTATTAGATACACCTAAGCCTAAAAACTAGCCTCATACATTCACGGTATGCCGTATATGCTTTACGCACCAAGATGCGAACATTTCAGATATTTGGTACAATGACGTCATTGTGGGCTACTAATTAGCGATGCTTTTCCTATCTTGGCGCGTAAATGATATACGACGATATAGGGCATACCGTGAATGTATGAGGCTAGTATTTTTGGCTTAGCTGTATGTACTAGCATGTACCATTGCACATACAAAGTATTCTATGACGGTACAGTATCACTTTAATAGCAAACTTTTGTAAATATGATACTGAACTGTACAACATGCGTCGCTTTGTTCAACCACCTCGTGTGGTTTTCACCAGGTGAATGATGCGTCTTCCTTGCCTGACACACTTGAGCAGTCTTTATCACGTGGTAATTGCATGTAAAATTCTTCGTTCATTGAAATCACCTGTTTTAAATATGAATTTGTTCTCGATGCGTGTATGTAGCAGAGCTAATTTATGCACCGGGTGAGTCGCGTCGTATTAAACAAGTGGTCAAGGTTTGCGAATCACCATGCCTCAAATGACTCTACAATTAAAGACGAGGACTCGAAGGATGGTAAAAATCCTAAGTCTATGAGAAATCAGTGGAAAGCATTGCCTTGGTGAGGGGGAAAAGTCGTGAAGACTGAAAAAACCCTAACCAAGGTGACAACGCTTCCACTGATCCTCCGAACCTCAGTTTATCATTGACGCAAGAGGCTTCAAGGTAGGTGAACCGCATCGGACCAACTTAGTGGTCAAAGTCTGTGGTTCCACCCTATATTGAATTTGACGTAAGTGGCCTACATTTCTGGATAAAACTAGCTTACGAGGGACGGTCGAAAAGTTCGTAGGCTCACCAAGATGCCCTTGAGGAATGTTATCATTTGAGGTTTATTTTTCAACATTGCCCTTCTTGAAGTCCAAACATGTCTTTTATCAGTACCACACTGCTTGTATACCCGCAGTATGGTAGATTTAGTCAAGGTGATTGACGAAGTCATCAACGGCACCTATGATGTGACTTGGCGTCATCACCATTCAAAAATCATTTGTGACATTGTGGACATGATCATGGTTTGGGATTGACAATAGTATTATGTTACTAAATCCAAACAAAATTTACGCTAATCAACGACTTGAAAGCCACAATAATGTGCAACAACCAGGTCAATCTCAAATTTTGAGCTCGTGTATTGACAGGCTGAAACAAGACGCCCCCGTAGTTAATTATATTGCATATATTTTGGCCATGTATGTTTGTATTGTACTACTCTTTATATTAAACCACGTCTGAAGTAAGAAATGTCATTTCTTCAGAAAAAATTCATGAATAACACTCTAAAGCATCTAAAACCACATTGACCTCCTATCCTGGGGGACAACAAGTGAATTTTTATCGCGATTGTTCCAAATCTGCCACCGACATGAAGTGATGGGCCCACTAGTTATCTTACACTATAAAATATTCCACGAAGTTGACTGGATAAGCTTGAAAACTTTTGGCAGTTTATGACATCATGTTGACAACTTTGTCCATTTGTTATGAACATTGCAGTGCAGACAAAAGAAGGCCACACCAAATTGTCACAAACAGGTTTACATCTATAAAAAACACATCGATTTTCATCAGAAGGGTTGAATTTAATACCCACAAAGTTTCATTCCTCTAGCACGGTTGTTTCATGGTGAGTCTACGAACTTTTCGACGGTCCCTCGTAGTTTTGATAATTAGTTATTACTGTACATAGTATAATAAAACCTGTAATCCTGTGTAGATTATCGAAGAAATTCTTGAAAGTTCATTACGTTGGAAATCTCATTTTACATCACTTTAACCGGAAATGTTACTCCCATATAGTGACATTTTGATGCATGACTCATCTTTGTCCCACTAACTGAGAGTCATTCCTGATTACCACTTTATTTGGGTTTTTGTTTAAAATGCAAGATCTTATGTGGTGGACTCAAGTAGAATGAAATGTTTTATAGTCAATCAAATTCTATTGAGTAGACAAAAGTAATGTCAAATCAAACTTTTACTTCAACAAAATAAAACTAAAAATTGAAGCTTTCGTTGTTACTTCATCAGCAAATGACTACAATACACTGTAACACACTATTTATATCAAGAATGGTTATGATCAGTATGTAAATGTATACAGTGTTTGACAAATTAATCAATCAAATTCATTATGTTTAGATTTTGTGTATGTGATTTTAGAATATCTCTCATTTACCCATTTGATTTACAGTCAGAAGAGCAATTCTTCGAACCACAACCACACGCTTCAGTACCAGACATAGAGGACATATCTGGCACCACCACCGCATCTCTCCCAATCCCCGTATCACACAAACGTAAACGGGATGACGTTACTCTAGGTTCGCCAAGAGGGCAAATATATTGTTCCACCCACCCTCAGTCAATCAATTCATATTTATTATACCTATGTATACCGGAACGATTAACTTTGGTTAGTCTTATACAGTGAACCCTCGCTTATCCACCATTCCTGGGACAGGACAAATTTGTGGTGATAAGTGAAGTGACAGATAAAGTGTAAATCTGGCATTATGTGAAGGTGACGGTAGCGGATAGGTGAGTGTTCACTGTATGCTCAAAACTGGTATTAATAGAAAACTATGAAAAAATCTGTCATATGAATCTGAAAAACGCTTTATGAACTGTCATACGCTTTAAGATCACATATATTTTGGTGATGTCCAAGCACCCACCCGTCATTCCTTGTAAAAGTCCACTCTTTGAGTTTTGATTGTGTATGAACAAAATTTGAATTATTCACACAGATATTATGTTTATATTCACTCAAATTTCTTTAATTTTTTGCAGTCAGAAGAGCAATTCTCTGAACCACAACCCCAGCCTTCAGTCACAGACATAGAGGACATATCTGCCACCACCAACTCTGTGTCTCTCATGATCCCTGTATCGCACAAACGTAAACGTATAATGTGAAAAACATTCATCATAAACTGTGATATGACCCACATATATGCCACTTGTCAATCTGTAGTCGTCTCAGTTTTGATTTTCTATGAACAAAATTGTATTATTCACGAAGGTACATTGATTTAAATTTCTCTTATTCTTGTTACAGTCCGAAGAGCAATTCTCCGAACCACAACGGCACGCTATAGTCACGGACATCGAGGACATATCTGGCACCACCAACACCGCATCTCTCCCAATCCCCGTATCACACAAACGTAAACGGGATGACGGGACAACTGAGGGCGAGGAGGGGAAGTCTTGGAGGGAAATACTCGGGCCGCCTCCACCCATGGGCAACACTAAGGTACATTACTAGCCAACACAGAAAAAGTTCTTATAAACTCAACACATAAACTTTAGGAAATTCATACCTAATATTAAGTCGGAAGTTTCAACCATCATGCACGACGATCTTTATCAAGACATAGACCAAGTAGAGCAAGTCTTTGAGCTGAGGGATGTATTGACATTGCTATTACCACCAACTCTGCCCCTCACGATTCCCGTAAACGTGATGACGAGACAACTGATGGCGAGGACGGCAAGTCATGGAGGGAAATACTGGGGCCACCCCCACCCATGGGCAACACTAAGGTAGGTACAGTACTAGTTGGATAAAAGTACAATTCAGTGTTTTAATTATTTGACTGAGACGGATAACTGCAGATATAGAATGAAAGCAACATCTAGGCCACGCACATTCAAGCAGCTAGTCTACGAACGTTTACCGTCTAAAGTCGCTGAAAATGAGTCGGTGAGTTGGTGTAGAAAGCGGAGTATCCATAGAAAACAGAGTATTCGGAGAAAATAATTGGCTGTGGGCAGGATATTTCCGTCTTCGATGAAGCCAGCAGGATTCATACTAATGCTACCCAGTCTCTTGATGCTCAATTTAGCCACTGAACTAGGGAATCGAGCATGGGGTAAGTTCTTGCCCCAGAAATGAAGTAATATAAAAAAAATGCCATGACAAGTTTAGTCGTGACCTAACTTGAACCTTGACCTACTGCCCCCATGGTCCAGATAAGTAACGGTGCAATACCTATTCTCTGAGTCACCCGCACGAGCTTCAGTTATATTGCAAAACATTTATTTCTCCTTACAGGAAGAACGGGAGAAGTGGCTGACCTACCACAAGAAAAAGTGGAAGCTCCAAGTCAAGGACCGTCAAGACCGTAAGAAAAACAAGACGAACGCTCGTGATATGGGTGGCGGCGGAGGCGGCGGCGTGTCCAGTATACGCTCCGGACTAGGTGGGTTCCTTCGGAGAAAGGCTCGCACTATACTGGACCTTCCTTGGAAAATTATTCAGGTATGTGGTGATGTAAAATAAAGTGCCCAACTTATATACCGCTCGGTAAATCAGAGTTTCGCCGTGCTATAGACCTCTGCGCATAATAGCTGCACGAGTAGCACATTACTCCCCAACCCATACATCGACTCGTGAAGATGAATATACGATTAGTACCAATTTTACAGGCTTGGGAAACTGAGACTAGGGAAATGTACTCTCACCCACAGAACACTGATAAATCACTCAGAACAATTTTCAGATATACATAACGCAGATCACACAGTCCAAGATTCGAACCCACGACCCTGGGTACGAAACGAATGGTAGTCAAACACTTTAACCGACTGAGCTATTCCCGCCCCAACTATTTAAGACATGACGAATGCACGTGATATGGGTGGTGGTGGAGGCGGTGGTGTGTCTAGTATACGCTCTGGCTTAGGCGGGTTCCTTCGGCGAAAGGCTCGCACCATACTCGATCTCCCTTGGAAGATTATTCAGGTGATTGTGATGATTTAACACGTGTCGACTACCGTACATGTGAGATGGGTGGCGGTGGCATGATTTTTTAGATACAAAATAAACCATTACGATACTCCCAAATACAATACTAGCATTGTATTGGCGAGACGCGTTGTGTGCTTCAAGTATTCTAACTCAATCTTCTCTGGTTATTTTTTTGCGTCTGGATGATTTTAAATGTGCTCCTTCATTTAAGGTTTAGTTTGGCTCATATGGTTCGAGCGGTCATAGCTTTAAATCTTGCTAAAAAAGCCACATTTGACAAATCTGTGTGTGGGAATGTGGAGTGAACAAATGCGAATGTGCGGTATGCCATAAAATATGTAGGCATTTTCAAGAAACTGTTCTTAGTAATCATAGAGCTTAGCACAGACTATAAGCTATCCCAGTCAGGTCTAATGGATTATCATAGATTTGAAATTTGAGGAATTCTACAATTCCGTGTAATGTTTTGTACTTTAATTTTATTTGTCAATAAATCATTGTCATTCATATTTGTCAATTTGTGTTATCCTTTTGTAGATCGCAGAGACCGGAGACCCAGGAAGATTCCAGCTTTGGGCAATCATCGGGTCCGACCTCCACTCCATCAAGCTCAACGTCCCCTGTATCTTCTATGTGAACCAGCTAGACTTTTAGTTTACTGGATTCATTAAGTCCGGTAAACTGAATTGTAATCTTCAGTTGTACAGTACATATTATAATCTAATCAATTAACCACTCACCTCAATGATTTTGTAATTTTGTAGATCGCAGAGACGGGAGACCCAGGAAGATTCCAGCTTTGGGCAATCATCGGGTCCGACCTCCACTCCATCAAACTCAACGTCCCCCGGATCTTCTACGTGAACCAGAAAACTATCAAGGAGGGAGAAGGAGCAAGTAAGCTCATTCAAAATTTTATTTAACAGATTTTATCAGTAAAGTGGTTAACTTGTCTCTATGGAACGCATGTTTATGTAAAATGGTTATATGCAATGTTTTTATTTTCACTCTGTAGCAACATGAAGTTAGTATAGTGACAGATTTGACGTGCTTTTCTGACAAGTCGAGTGGTTACCAGAAGTATGTCGCTAGCTAAATATGTTACCACATGTCGGGCCAGGCACGGGTAGCTATTATCAGGCACGAGTACTGGTACCTAAATAGTGTAAATACACCTAGCACTACGTACTAATCAACCAGTGCACTTAAATTACACATACATTGTATTTCATCTCCGTTCGTGTAAAATCAAGTATCTAATTTCAAGATGCTGGTCCAGGAAGTACGATAAAACAGTCGTAAATAATGTAAAATAGCAGCGAGTAGTAACGCACAGATTGCGTGATTTAACTATTCACATTCTGGTTTTCCCTTTTTTGGCAACCATGGACATTGTAGAGTCAGCAATTCGTGTATGAGTACAACTCCCTTCATCTGTGCGCGCCCTCGGGTCTCCATGTCTATTGGGTAGGCACTTCAGTCCTACTAAACTAAACCTGTGGGCTCACAGTATAGTGGTTAGCACGCCAGTTGGTCAATCGACACGACTTGACAGGCATTCGGCTGCATGTTCGCATAGTATCAATAATTTAGCAATCAATGTTGGTGTTTTATAACAGTGTGGCGAAAAGTGAACAAAATCCTACCTCGATCGCACCCTGCCTTCAACATCTACGAGTACTCGGTACCAGAGCATGTCTACCAAAGACACATCAAGTAAGTGTGACAATATTCATAATATAGAAAGTAAAGCATCTTATAAATTATTTGAAGCCAGACACTTTAGGTACAGATTTACATTTTTAGTCGTCACGGGCCGGATTAAAGTTCCAGTCCGTAAATTGATAGGCTATATTATATACAGTGCGATATTTTGACATAATGTACTTACTATATCAATCATTTACATTGCCCGATATACCCGCGACGGCCAAAAACATTTTATAAATACTAAATAAATAAGTTATAAAATTAACTTGTCGATTTTCTTATTTGTTTATCACGTGACTCGCGTAGATCACTGTGCACTGCCCGGCGTCTAAATGGCCAATAAAATTACGCACTGAATATAGATCTGCTCCAGAATGCAAGTGTATTGAACTGTTCCGCAAAATTATATGTTTATTATGGCGTGGCATCACTGGCATGGTACACTGTAGTTGTATTAATTGATTCATGGTAGAAATAATAAATTTGCGATATGGGACTTTAAAGGAACTTGTGGGCCTGATTATCCATATTCTGTCAATTGGACACTTCTGGTCTTTCAATGTAGAGAATATAATGTAACTATTCATATATAAAATACAAGTACTATAAAATTGGTAAACTTCACCATCTGAATATGCATTAAAACTTTTCAGTGACATAATAGCAGATCACCCGATGTACAGAGTGTCTGTGTATATGAAACTCAAGTACCTCTACTGTTTCGAGCCCTAGCCAAGCTGAGATGTGTTGTCACTGTCAACAAGACACAATAACAAGCACGATACAGTTTTGTCCCTCCAAATCTTCTGAATACATATCTCAGTTGTCGTGTGTCCACAAGATACAAGTACGCAACAATTTCATCCCTTCATCAGAATATGTATCGCCACTTTACAGCACCATCTAAAGACATATTACAACGTTTCAACTCCACAGTGACATAACAGCAGACTTGTCATCACCTGATGTAGAGGGTGTATATGAAACCCAAGTACCCCTTCTGTTCCGAGCCCTAGCCAAGCTGGGATGTGTGGTCACTGTCAACAAGACCTTTGCTCAGTCCATGGCTGGTCGGGTGAGTTATTTTAAAATTTATCCATACTATATAAGCAAAGCTAGGCTATAGTTACCTCCTAATACGTAAAATTTTAACACAACTGTTATTACAAAACTTACTAGTTATGTTTCGATGACTCTCAGTCACCTTAATTCCTCAGACCAACTGACGATCATTTTGGATCGCCAGTTCCGCCCCGGTGCCACACCAAGTGTGGTCAATGGTCATGTTCAGCAATGAATAAAACGATTTATCATCAGATCGGATAACGATAAATGTGAGTGATTGTGATACTACAAACATTCATATTATAATGAACAAAACTCTTATAATCATCATTATAATAATTGTACTACATATCATGGCGCCAATAGTTTGCCTGCCTGCACAATCCACAATCTATATCTTCCTTCAAGCTAAACTCTACAGTTATACAATCCCAATGTGTCTCAGTTTTTTAAGGAAACTCCGTTTTCTGTATTCTTATTCTTTTTATTTATTTATATATATTTTATTTATATTGATTTTTTCTCCACTTACGTGTATTCTTTATGAATTCATTCTCTCTTTCCGCCTCGTTTTAGAAAAGTGTATTAGTTTATAAATAAGGAAATAATGGTAAAAATAATATGAATCTTACGTATAATTAATTTTGAGGTACACATGAGACATGACTGTGGTGGCTCTTAATTCCCGTTAGTAAACAGTTGCATGGCAAACTATTGGACCTAATTAATTTTGTAAATAAAACTGTATAATTATGTAGAATATTTACTGTGTAT
>WNLI01022573.1:0-11723 GCA_025802215.1 Wirenia argentea
CTATCCATACACAACTTTTAAAATAATAAAAAGTTGGTCGTTGAGACTTCTAAAAATGGAGAAAATATCCGATGTGGCTACGCCATATTATCGCTCATTGGGACTCTAGAGTGATATACGATTAGCATACAATTAGATCAATATGCTTAGGATAATAAGCCTTCTGCAATTACTCGAGTCACTCGACTCTAATCGACTCGAAGTTAACTATCTGAATAGATATACAGCCGATCGTGCATTGGTGGAACTTATTGAATATTTATATACGACGGAATTCCTACGCTTTGGCTGTACTGCGGGTTTTTCTAATAAAATGGCGGCCAAATCAGCGTTGAAAGTTGATTTGAATGATGAAGAAGCGGAATTGCAGTTCATATCGCTGTACCGAAAACACAGGTTCTTATTGGACGAGTCAGACCCACACTACAGCAGGAAGGGGAGAGAAGTGTCGTGAAAATCAAATCAAGCCACAATGGACAGGTAGGCAGGCATACGTTTTAATATTTTATGACCACCGACGTAGATTTCTGGTATACTTGCGTATAGTCTACATCAACAATATCTGATATGAAAATCAATAAATATGTGTTCTGTTTGGTCAGCTCATTTTTCAATTCTTTCTCCAGTGCATGTTTTAACATGTTGACATTGGTCATTCATCATGTCAATTGGTCATCATACTTTGTTTTAAGATATTTCACTTGGTAAAGAACGTTGCGCAAAAAAAGATTCCCCAATTAGTGTACGCCTAACCAAATTTGAAATTATTTACACAAAGAGCGCGCACACAGACTAAGAGCGCGCACACAGACTCGTCACCAAGAACAGAGATACCACCAAGTTCACCAGTCATGGGCCCAGCGCAACTGAACCAAGCTGCTATACAAGATGCAATAGCGTATGCTTATATAACGAATGTTAAGCTAGTGAAATTAATTTGTGACGACTACGGCGTTGGGCTAGACCTACGTTTATACGGAATAGGACCGGGAAACCAGTTGAACCGATTGCCAATCAAATCAAGCCACAATGGACCGGTAGGCAGGTATAGGTTTTAATAAATATGACCCCGACGTACACTTCTAGTACTTAATACTTATATATTATATAGTCTACATCAACAATATCTGTTACGAAAATCAAAAAATATGTATTCTGTATTTGGTCGACTCTTTTTTTGATTATTTTTCTAGTGCATTTATGAACTAATTACAATTGAGTTACTGAATGGCTGACTGCAGAATTTCGGCAGCAGAAACCAAACCAACTCCACCATACTTTGTGACTTTAGTAAGATTTTAGTCTGTAGTAAGACTAGGACCGACTCAACCATACATTGTGACATTTTAGTAAGATGCAAGATGTTTAAACCATTTGAAAATATCCAAATTCAAATGATCAAGAAGAAAGACATTTTATACTGTTTATGTTGCGTTGCTGCTTTGCTCAATGCTTTAGTAAGACTAGCAAATCATTAAAAAAAATATTCATATTCAAATGATCAATATTTGAGAAGAAAAGTATTTTATATTGTTTATGCTCCTCTGCTCATCGCTTCAAATAAAAAATATATGTATGTAATAAAATTATATGAATTACACTGAAGAACAAAATTACAAAATTTTAAGATAGAAAAACAGAGAACAGTTAGAATTACAGGGTTCTACCTAAACCAATAATAAGTAAGGTGACAATAGAGTGGTAAAGTGGTGACGACATCTCCATGGTTACTGGTTCTACACAAACTTGTCAATGAAACTATTTTTGTATCATCGGCGTGGATTGGCCAAAGTCCAATAGGCGGGAAAATTAAATTTTCAAACGCGACATGCCATGGCGACATGTACCCAAGCTATGTAAATTATGAGGAGTGGCTTGGTTTGTTTAGAACCAGTAACCATGGATATGACGTATGACTTGAGTACTCTATAGTCTGAATAGAACACTGTAATTTCAAACATAACAAAATCATAGTGATTGGTCATTGGATTGTCCAGAACTGCATACATATAACAAAATTAAAATACAACATTTTTGGAATGTGATTATCAAAATTAAAAAGAGACATGTATCATATTAAACCAAATAAATTGAACAAATAAATTAATGACTGCCATGTTTTAATTTATGTTAATCATAATGTTTGTGTAATCTACACTGTACTGTTTAAACTGACAAACTCTCAATAATGATTGTCCGATCGACAATCCCAATGTTGATAAATTTGTAACAATAACTACATAATTATTATCTGTTATACATATCCAATGACCAATCAGTCAGAATGAACAATGGACGCGTATGTAGTCTAAAATAAAAGAAATAAAAAACAAAACTTGAGTTGAGAGTTGACACTCTGTCCGACCCCTGACTTTTCCCGATTATTGATGTTGATTCTTCATGAGTTGATTATCGAGGAGTTGATTGTCAATGAGTTGATCCCTGACATGCTAGATCAGCATGCAGTGTGAGGTTGACGCATCCTAGATGGGGTAAAGTCGCGACTCGTCATAATCTGAGGATCATAAAATAATGCCATTACATTAACCACACTCAGGTTCACGTTGATCGTCTAGAGGCTATCCAAAATAAGTGTGAATGGTTTGCACGCAATGACTGGCGCCGCACAAGGAGTGTTTCAAAAATGATTTCAAATCTGGTGTGGGAGAGTCTGCAGGAACGCTGAGCCAGATCGCGTGTCTCAATGATGTACAACATTGTTAATCAGAATTCAGAAAGTTGACAATTTGTCATACCCATGTGTTATGTAACACAATGCCTACTCAATAGCTCAGGCGGGTGCACCTTGGATTTCTAATCCTAAGGTCATTGGTTCGAATCCGGACCAATGCAGATAGTTATTGAGATATCGTTACACACACAAATTAATCGCCATTCGCATGAGACGGCTACCAGTCGTACGGACCTCGGTTTTACGCCTCTGAGACATAAAACTGAGGTACGTGCGACTAGAAATACCTTAAATGTGTATTTAAGTAGCACTAAAATCCCAAGCTTTCCTTTATTTACTGTACACGAGAGTGGCAAATATTAAATTCCTGACACCACACTGCAATGTAATCGTATAGTATCGTATATCATTTTTCAAGTTTCTTCACGGCTGCTGCCTTATTTTGGAATCCCCTACCTCAGGCTATCTGCTTCAATTACCTCTGCGCCATCTTTGGATTTGGAAGTGTCTCCCTACAAAGTAATGACACCTTATTTTCAACTGCGCCACGTTTTCGCAATCTTTCACTTTTCTCTTACACAATACACATCCTTTCTTTTCTGCACAACTTTTTATTCTATGCACACTGTAAGAGTACCACAAATCCTCGCATTAATAGTTTAATACTCATAAATGAGGACTGCGAGTAATAATTAAGACTAAAAAACAATAATCTGTTCTTCGACAATCCAGATCACAGTACAAGGCAACCATATCAGCCATGACTTTTTTTGTGACATCTGGCCAAAGGCGAGTTTACATGACTGGAGTAGATGGTGCCGTGGATGATGTTAATCATCTCATACGAAACTAACGAAAGCTCTCGCGAGCAATCTTTTTATGCTGTGTGACAGTGTGAATAGTTTAAAGTTCAAGTTTAAAATAAAGTGATTAAATTTTGTTTGCACGAAACCCAAAAGCACATGGAGAGTACCAAAAAGCACATCACTGATTCACATGTATGGGCCTATGGGGGATCGGGATACGGTTTGCCTACGATGACACTATGACTTACCGGAATCTAAGTGAAGTTTATTTGCAGCACCCTGGCCGTGGTATCCTCGGCTCTTGACGATCCTTGCCAATGTCCAGAGACAACAAACTGTTCAGCATCACATCTGGAAGTACAAAGTCAGCTAATCAGCGACACATTATACACTTAAAACGTAATTCAATGCTATCTGTGTGTTCTTAATGAAGCCAGTACAAGTTCCATAACCGATTAACCATATAACTAGAACAGGCACGGGTTTAATGGTACCCATGGGTACCCGTCCAAGGTAATACCCGCGCTTATTAATTTCATAAAGAGTACCCCGCACTACCCCCTACTCTCTGTACAACATGTCAAGCAGTTTCAACACACTGATTTAGTTATTTTGACTATTTATAGCGAAATTTGGACTTGATGGTGTATTTGTCTTGGGTATTTTGCGTACGAAACTACTATAACCATCGAATATATTGAGATAATCAAACACAATGTAACATTTTGTATTAATTGTATGTAACGATAGATAATTTTGTTGTAAAATTAGCGGTTTTGATAATGATATTGATTATCTGTTCAAATTGGCGATAAACTGACAGGCGACGGTACCGGTGACCCGCAGGTATTAAAAATTGAGGTGATGGCAAAATCAGTGCCCGTACCTGCTCTACATATAACCAATGAATGCTATACAAAGCTATATTTAATGTGCGTCCTTCGGCAACACACCATACCATACTACCACAGTTTCAGTTGGAACCAGTTGGGCAGCGATCATCGTGCCCTTTCTTCGTTTTGAGAGTACAGTCGAAAATCAAATTGTAAATGTAAAATATACTGTACAACCGGATAAATTTTGCTTGCAGTAAACTGATAATTCTGTTGGTACAAAAAATGTGAGCAGATCTCCAGACTGGAATATTATGACAATTGATCAATGACCATGAGATGCATAGAACTTTGTAAATGTTGAATACGTAACTTTTGAGTTTTGAATAGTCCATCATGGACACCACGAAAAGCACATACCTGGTGATTGTTTATGTTGATGACAGTGGCTTGCTAGACTCTGACTGTTCTCTCGATCTACTGGTGTAGTACCGAGGTGGTCGATGTGGTAGTGTGTGCAATAACATTCGGCGTCACAATCCGCCTTTCCTGTTCTGTGTTGAAACGTCTGTGGCTGCGAAGTGTGAATGCCTTCTGTTTGGACTGGGCCTTTACAAGTTTGCAGATCTGTACAAATCAATATTTACACTTTATTAGGGTCTTATTCCAGAGAGCACGACTGTTGTGTTCCCCTAATCTTTCCCATTCGTTTAGCACAGGGACTTCCGGTACTCTTTCCGTTTTCACTTGTAATTTTCGGCTGAGCCGCGTCAACTGGATTTTTACCTAGAGTTCCAATCCTTAATGCTACGAGGGTAAAAGCTATATTTATACACATCACCTTTTGGTTGTAGAACATACCACGGTATAAACCACCATCCGCTGGGTGCTCAGTGCTCACCGTCATTATTATGTCGCCATGGCTACAGCAGCCAGACTATTCAGCATGACATTGAATCATCACATAATACATTGGTCAATAACTAAGGTACTTGCTACTTAATTGTGAGTGTCAGTGAGTTTACTAACTAACCAAACTGGGTAGACATGGGTCTTCTTGTGCTTTGTTGAACCAGCCATTTGTTGTCTCGCTGCCAGTCGGTTCTGGTGACCTTAGTGACTTAAACCAAGACGATGAACTGTCATTGGTTGCAGATGAATCATTAGCAGAGGATATTTTTGTCGTTCGTGATAAATATTCCTTCAAATTTTTGCTCAAGTCGGCCATTTTGGAATTAAATGTGACAGCGGCGTGTCTAATCATCCACATGGACTGAAATATTTAAGGGAACATGACAGTCGCGATTTACATCGCTTGATTGATTGATCGATTGATTGATTGATTGATTGATTGATTGATTGATTGATTGAATGAATGATTGATTGACTAATATACTGATAGACTGATTGATTGACCCATTGATTGGTTGATTGATCGATCGAGTAATAGATTGACCTATTGACTGAGTGACTGATTGATTGAGTAATAGATTGACTGATTGATTGATTGATTGATTGCTTGATTGATTGACTGACGACTGACAACTGACTGAGTGATTGATTGATTGACTGACTGACTGACTGATTGATTGATTGATTGATTGATTGATTGATTGATTGATTGATTGAGTGATGGATTGACTGATGGATCGAACGAAGGAACGGCAATTCAGCCTATAAATAAATTCAACAAACAACCGATTATAGTTTAATTATGTATATTATATTATTATAATTTGATAACATTTATATAACTTTTAAAATGGAAATGTTTACGTTTCACTGTAACTAGTAACGTTAATGACAATATTCATTTTGTATTTTGTACACATTAATCATTATAGTTTGTAGTGTTATTTTACACAACGTTCAAGAGTAGCATAAAACAAAATTTATTGAAAGTGAGAAATCTGTAAAAGTACAAACAAAACATCTCGAACAAAGTTCAACATTGTAATAAAACACCAAATAAAAAGATAGGATAATAAACTGCAATTCATCATGCAGTAGACTAGGCCGGATAGATATAATTGATTATCATACATTTAGTATTTTAACAAATATCTAAACAAAATACTGTTATATAAATCTTTGGTAGATAATTAATCAACTGTACTAAGAAATGTTATTATCCAGGCCCTACACACAAGTGTAGTCCTACATTCTACTAAATATTATACAAATTAATAGTAATATATTAATTTACACGTAGCTATATTTAGAAACTATAAATCCAATAACGTATAACAAAAATGGCACAATGGAAAGTAACATAATTAGACCTAGGGCCTATATAATCCAAAAAGCTGTAATAGAGTAGTAGTATACATATTATATTTTATACACGATAGTGGTCAGTAGGCCCCCTCGTCCCTGTTGAACGCCGGGTTACTGCCTATCTCATCAGAACATATTTCATCGAGCATAACTCACTTCTGTAATGGCGCAACATATTATTATTCATTGTCACAAAGCCGAACATAATGTCCCCCCCCCCCTGAATCCGTCACTGTGTCCTTAAAGATTCTCGACTTTAAATGCCAATCCATCAAAATTGGTAATGCTTCGCCAACTTAATTTTGAACAAAAATAATTTCACATAAAATAATTATATGCATACGAACTTTTCTGGCATAGATAAAATATAGAATTTTCAACACGGAATGATTCAATTAAAAGTTCTGGCACATAATTTTTGCGCAGTATAGCCTACCTAGCAAGCTAAACCGACAAAGAAACGGCCTTTTGGTGCGTAGGTTCGGTTTCGTACCTTTATAGTATAGATTGGGCTCAACTAGACTAGGCAAATAAGCCTCACCACAAGCAGCGCACTAAAAGATGGTTTTGAACTACGGTATGTCTGAAAGTGCGTGTAATGTTGGCGCGCAACTTAAACAACCCGTCACATTAGTCATACCGGGAACGTAGGTTATGTGTTTAGTCAATATGTATATTTTTCTATGGTGGTTGGGCTCTATCTAGATGCAAACTATAGTATATGAAGGTACAGTGCCACTTTAAGGAACAATTATAGCCTATTATATGAGACATTTGTTAATGTATTATGTACACTTATGTTTATAATAACGTTATAAGATATTAATGTATTTACAATATAATTCACAATAAATATATATATATAATAACACATTATAGTTATCACATAAATTCTTTTTAAATAATAAGTGTAAAATAATAAATGGTATACTTTCAAGCAACGGTATAATAATGTTCGATTATGTACATCTGACTAGGATATAAATGTCTATACTATTCTATAGGCATGCAAACACTAGGCTTTATAGTCTATACTACTTAATGTACATCACAATAATGTATAGTCTGTAGGCCTACACATCTAGGCATGGGATATTTCGAAGTAAAATAATACAGAAAACACTGTTTGGCATGTTTGATATTTAAATAAACTTCTAATAACACAGTTGGCATAAATATAAATTTATAAAACTATAAAGCCCTGATATGTTACAATAATAACAACATCAACAACAGCAACATGAACGTTGTTATTCGCTATACGTTTCCATATAAAGTTGACTAGATCCTTTATTTTGTTTTATTTTGTACACGTACACCCACAGTCCTACACTGTGTATAGTCTATCCGATACTGGTCAAAAAAGAAACGCGCCACTCTCAATATTATATTTTTTATGGGTGGCGCGTTTCTTTTTTTGACCAGTAGGCCCTATATAACAAGCATACTATTAATTATTTTGTTTTATGTAATACTATTTTATAGGCAGCCTGGTTACTCATCTAAACTGACACAATAGCCTATACGTACGTAATCTGAGCCTCCTTTTGTAGATCCACATTACAGCCGACCAATGGCCACCATACTTGGTTAAACGTTAGGACTGCCATTCATTTGGGATCCAGGGTCGTGGTTTCGAATCCCGGACTTCAATCTGGCGTTTAACGCGCGGGGTTTTCCGGTGTTCCCTGGGTAAGAACACAACGTCCGTAGACTCAGTTTACCAATCCTGTAAAATTCGTACAGATCCACACGAAAACACGGGTTAAGGTCGGGAAGTAAAACCATACATAATATAAAAGACATTGTACTTATACACTGTAAGGGATCATAGTACGTTGATGCCCCCCGCACGACTACCCTCGCATGGCCATGCGATAAGACCGACATTTGTTATATCGAGAGGTCTGTAAATGTGGCCTATAAATGTCAGACTTTACTTTTTTACTTTACCAATAATATAATATAATATGTGCACGCCTTGTGCATGAATGTAGGACCTCCTAGGTGTAAACGTATTATGACCTCGCACGACGTCATCGTATAAATTGCTCACTCGTCACATAGTATACTAGGCTTACTGGGCTGCATTACCCTATTGGTCGTAGCCACTTTCGTCGGTGGGTCGCGGATACACGTCATCAGCCTGCCCCTGCGGCCTCGGTTGTTGGTGACAAACGTCCTCAGAGAACTTGTTGAGTCCACTTTCCTTACTAGCAGAGTCGCCAATGTAGGACACCAACTGGTTGTACGTGGAGAGAGGTTTGTTTTCTAGACTGTGTCGGATCCCGTATCCGAAATAGATAAGGATTCCTGGGGAGAAAATTAGTTGATTTATTGGTAGGTTGATTGGTTGGTTGATTGATTGATTGATTGATTGATTGATCGATTGATTGATTGAGTCGCCGATGTACGGTAGGAGACTAATCGTTTATGTGGAGATAGAGACTAGAGAGCCGAAGTAGATACGAATGCCTAATGTGAAATTTGATGATTGGTTAATGTAGTTGTTTATTGATTGATTGATTGAGTCGCCGATGTAGGGCACTAACTGGTTGTACGTTGAGAGGGGCTTGTTTTCTAGGCTGTGCCTGATTCCGTAGCCGAAGTGGATACGTATGCATGGGGAGAAAATTGGTTGATTTAACAGATTGGTTGATCGATTGATTGAGTTGTCTATGTAGGAGACTATAGCTGGTTTTATGTGGGTAAAGACTTGTTCGCTAGCCGAAGTAGATACATATGCCTGTATGGGAAGAAAATTGGGTTGATTGATTGATTGATTGACTGAGTCGCCGATGTAGGACGCCATCTGGTTGTATGTGGAGATAGGTTTGTTTTCTAGACTGACAAATCCCGTAGCCGAAGTAGATAAGGATGCCTGGGAGAAAATTAGTTGATTTATTGGTTGGTTGATACTCCATTAGTCGACAACGCTCTGACTGATCTCATCACGCCACAAGAGGCTCCAGAGTAGGTGAACCACATTGAACCTACTGTAGTTAATGGTCAAAGTCTGCATGTATGGTTCCACTCACCATATATCTATGTATACCTACCATTTTCGTATTTATAATGGTAAGCATGACAGTAAGTAGTCTAACGATGAATCTTCTATGTATACCTACCATTTTCGTATTTATAATGGTAAGCATGACAGTAAGTAGTCTAACGATGAATCTACCGATGAAACGAACGGTGAATTTGATCGCGAATTGAATGATGAATCGAATGATGAATCAAAAGATGGGTCGAACGTTCACTCGGGGGATGAATAGAATGAAGAATCAAACGAAAAATCGATGGAAGTTTTGAACGATGAATTGAACAATGAATCTAGTGGTGAACAAAATTGAATCGAGTGATCAATCGAACGAACGACGATAACTAGAATGATCGACAATCAACCACATGATCAATCGAGTGATCGATCAAATGATGAGGCATATCATATGGGAGTTAGAAATAGGATTTGATACAGACGAAATTCACAATATTTGCACGACGAAACTCATTGTTTATGTCATGACTATTGACAATTTCACATTTTAAACATCATCGTTTTTATTTCACGATACATGCATAGCCTACTTACGATTGAAAGGTATTATTATTGTATCTATACGACGTGGAATCTAGTACTGTATGAGTGTATAGTCTTACCGATGGCGAGCCAGATGGCGAGGCGGATCCAGGTGAGGTAAGACAGTTTGATCATTAGGGCCACATTGCAGAACATACTCAGGGCCGGTATCAGGGGCACGAACGGGATCTGCAAAGCACATAATAATAGCCTACGTATATAGAAATGATGTAACTGTACCGGTAATGTACGAGGGACACTTGAAACGTCCGTGGTCTACCATGAAGCAATCGTGATAGACCAATGAAACTTTGTAGGTATTAAATTCAACCCTCTGGTGAAAATCGTTATGCTTTTGTAGAGGTATGTCTATGCGTGACAGCTTGCTGTGGCCTTCTTTTGTCTATAATACAATGTTCATAACAAAATTGCATGGACAAAGTTGGCAACATGGTGTCATAAACTGTCAAGAGGTTTCAAGCTTATCCATGCAGTCAACGTCATGGACATTGTCCGTGGCAAATCGACCACCAGGCGGCACACACAAGCTTAGCTGTAGGAAATGGCACGTATATAGGCCATGCTATACCATATCTGTTATACAAAATCAGGCACATTTTCAAAGTGAATACTACGATATCCTATTAGATACTGGAAATGATTGCAGTCCTGCTCAATTCCGGCTCGAGAATACTCTGTAGCCTAAGCACAGTGACACACAGGGTCTACACATAGAGGTCTGAGGTGTATCGACAAGACAAGACAAGGCACACTAGTCATACGTTATACGGATGAACCTCACCTGAAATGTGAGAAAAGCATCGTTCTGCTCGTGGAAAACTATGACGAGGAAACACAAGACGATACCGACGAGGAAGAGAACGAGGAGAATGATGGCCCACCACGACGCTCCCAAGATGTACTCACTCCCCTGCAATGACGCAATCATCAATGATTGTATGACTGATTGTATGAATGAATGTATGAATGAATGATTGTATGAATGATTGTATGAATGATTGTATGAATGATTATATGAATGAGTGCCTGACGAGGAAACACTAGACGATGCCGACGAGGAAGAGGACGAGTAGAATAATCGCCCACCACGACGCGCCCAAGATGTACTCACTCCCCTGAAACGACGCAATCATCAATGATTGTATGAATGATTGTATGAATGATTGCATGAATGATTGTATGCATGATTGTATGAATGATTGTATGTATGACGATTGACGAGGAAACACAAGACGATGCCGACGAGGAAGAGGACGAGGAGAATGATCGCCCACCAGGAGGCACCCAATATGTACTCACTCCCCTGAAACGACGCAATCATCAATGATTGTATGAATGATTGTATGAATGATTGTATGTATGACGATTGACGAGGAAACACAAGACGATGCCAACGAGGAAGAGGACGAGGAGAATGATCGCCCACCAGGAGGCACCCAAGATGTACTCACTCCCCTGTAATGACGCAATCATCAATGCTGGTGAGCATGATGGAAGGAATGAGTGCATGA
>WNLI01022684.1:0-11723 GCA_025802215.1 Wirenia argentea
CCTCGGGAAATACAAACGGCTTCGGGAAAATACTATCCCATATTCACACCTAAAATGAAGAATAACTAATAATGTTACACTTATGGTGTAGATTTTTGATGGTAATAAATAATGTATTGGCATAGTGTTTCCAGCTGGTAATTAGCGTTTAGTAATTAGTTTAGCATCTGGATGCTATTCCGATGGTATTCCTTTACAGTATTATAATATGGCGACTGTCCCATCATAATATCGATGGATGTTCAATTGCTCATTTCATGTCAGTCAATAACAGTATTCAGATATTCCAACAATGAACATAATCCTGTGGTTCATCTTTGTAGTAGAATATATCATGATTACGGTATTGTGTCATAGTCCATTTATAGAGACCATAATTAACTCTTTTGAGTGTCGGCACCCTCATGCTGTACTGTCACCCCTCATACTGTTCACTGTTCAGGTCCCTGAAACCACTCAGTTGGTTATCACAGTTATTCATTGTCACCACTTGTATATGCCTACCACTATTACTCTTGTCTCTTTCTATAGTTGTTGTCTAGTTGCCTACCATACCATCAATATTCATTATCAGTCACTAGGCTAATTAGTATCTCATTGATATAGAACACTCATTGATATCCTAGCACTAGCACAATGTCAAATAGGCTATGTCCCATCATAATAAGTATTGACGTTTTATAACATACCATCACTAATTAACAGTCCCATCATGTTATGGGCATGTTCCAATTAAATGTGATTCACATGCCGATGTCCCATCATGATATTGACACAATTATCCTAATTAACCTGATGGTATCATATTAATTTATTGATTTGCCACAACGTGGGGCCTAGGAATGAGTGGTAAGGTAATGTAATTAACCTGATGGTATCATATTAATTTATGGATCTGCCATAATGTGGGGCCTAGGAATGAGTGGTAAGGCAATTGTAATTAACCTGATTAGATGGTATCATATTAATTTATTGATTTGCCATAACATGGGGCCTAGGTATGAGTGGTAAGGTATTGTAATTTATCATTCTGCGACTAGTCATGATATTAATCTCAATGACTTGTTCTATGTAGAGTAGACGTTAGTTATTACGAAATATATGGATGTACAATTTTCGTTACTTATATACTGTGATATATATTTTTTAATGCGCAATTTTAACTTATAGATGACTATTTTAAATCTCAATGAAGACTTGAAATATCATATCTGGTTATTTAAATGATATTAAATGTCTCTTATACTCTTGTACATTTTAATGTTATTTTACTGACAAACATTATCAATTTGTAATCATACCATACAGTATACAAAACCTCGTACATACAGTGTATCACATTATAATAGATAAATTTCAAATGTTAGATACATCGCATGATAATACATGAATTATGAATTTTACCTATCGCCCCAATCTCCACAACAACCATAGTCTGGATGTACAGTACGTACAGTATTGATACCTAACTATGATTCATCCACTATTTGTCTCATGATCCGTTATTTCATCATCGTCATTAACTTGTTAACTCTTTGACTGCCAGCATATCCATATGCCGACGTAAAACACAATTGAATATCTTTGAACCTGCTACTATTAAATTATAAATACTATGTTCTACCAACTGAGCTATCCCCGCCCAAGTCATGCTGAATCGCTGAGTCTGAGTTATCGCCTGTTGATGTGCTATATGATATCTGTCGCCAACATCGTTTTTGAAACACATCAAGCTTATGCAGTGTTTGAAACTGGCCATGTCTCCTCTCCATTGATTTGATCTGAGTATATGGTAGCCCTATATGATATCATACAGTATACATACAGTACAGCATATCTAGCCACATAATAACATAAATTTAATATGTTAAATACATGATATGTCGCACGATAATACACAAATTATGAATTTTACCTATCACCCCAATCTCTCTATCAACCATAGTCTGGACCGCATCACAGTGACAGTACAATATCGATCCACCCATGATTCATCCATTATTTACCTGACAATCCAATATTTATCTGACGATCCAATATTTATCTGACGATCCATTTACCTGACGATAAATTAATCGTAGGGTATTGTAAGTAAATAGCAATCTATCTGGCTGCCTGGTGTACAGTGGGGATGCCCAGGTGAGGCGATTGATTTTGGTATTCTGTATGCTACATGTACCTATGTTAATATATCTATCGTGACTAATATATACTAATAAAAAAATCGAAACACAGGGGCTAAGATAATTCATATTATTGTATGCATGACGTATCATATTTATATTAGTACATGTGAGGCCACTTCATGCAACAATGTGGGCTTATAGGCATTTGGCATTCATAAGCTACTAGCAGTGACACTGATAATAAAATAAAACAAAAAATGAACCAACTGAACAATTAAATATCCCCACATAAGATTACACGATGAGACACTTGCAAAACAAGGACTAAAACTAGTAATAACACAGTGCAAATGAAGACAAAAAGACAAAACTCAACACATTAGACATATTAGATCAAGGAAGCTGTGATGTTGGTCATGACAGAAAAGAGTGTATTGTGTCTATTTGACCGCAGTTGGGGTGTAGCATACAAAGATGACGACTTACAGTACCAAAGGATACCTTTGACAGTTACTTTATATAAATGTAATCCAAGCATACTATTGATCATAGACTGTGTATGAATGCATACAATCGTGTTTCTGTTTTTAACTAGTATAATAAGATGTAGCCGTAAATATCAAACATATTTTCTGCGCAACCTCACATCTGAAAGTATGCTTATGATGTAGTTATTTCGGAAATGCAGGATGGTTATTTATGCTTGTTGAATGTATGTGCTAAGTCGTTTCTTATTTCTAAGCAGTGTATCCAGTAACAGGTGAAATTATTTTTTAAATCAAATTAATGTTTCAAAGGTTTGTCATTTTGCTGATAGATTTACAAATTGCAAAATTTCTCATTAAAGATTTTCATTCTTTGTGGTATAGAAACTAGTTCCCTATTACGTGGCTAAAAACACTACGTGTCATATTTGTAGTACTTATTAGCATATTTATAATTATACAATAGGCCTACAATAAGCAGTAGGTAGTCTAGTGTAGTTTTTTCATATATTATCACGTGCTATATGCATAACAACAAATAAAGTACAAATGCACTACACGGACTTAACATCATTTTTGTCACATATGCCGCATTATGCACAACAATTTCTATATACAAAGAATAGATTTTCTACTACAATATACAGACCTATATATGACACTCACATACAATGACAGGCACGCCTCATTAATTAAACAAAACAATATAATATCATTTTCGTATGCGAGATGCTATCTTCAAGAGTGACCTTGTCAAATTGTCGAACGGTTTTTCTGATCGGATTTTGATTGGTATCATTCGATCTGCATGTCTTGAGTATTTTAACTATTTTTGAACGTCGTTGTTTGCAAAAATTTTCAGTCTCTAGAGTGTTGATGGTCAATCTAAAATGTGTTACAGGTAACAAGGTGTTGAGAGTGAACACAGTTCAAGACAAAAGTAAAGTAAAGTGCCAAACTTATATACCGCTCGTTAAATCAGATGTCACCAGTGGTAGAGTTTCGCCGTGCCATCAATCTCTGTGCGTAATAGCTGCACGAGTAGCACAACCTTAGTCCCCAACCCATACATCCACCCTTGAAGATGAATATACGATCAGTACCAATTTTATAGGCTTGGTAAAGTGAGGCTACGGAAACGTGCTCTCACCCACAGAACACCGAGAAATCACTCGGAACAATTTTCAGATCGCACAGTCCGAGATTGGAACCCACGACCATGGGTACAAAATGAATGGTAGTCCAACGCTTTAACCGACTAAGCTATTCCCGCCCCAAGTAATGCTTTGTGGTATAGAGGACCCTGGAGAGAAATCGGTTGAGCGAAAGTTTTGGGTGAATCACCGACAGTTTTCTATATATCAAAGTGAAACATTATGTTGTGTACTGCCTAATTTTTATACATAATAACTTTTGGTGACCTCACTACTTGTTAGGCTAATGAAAAATGCTAACTATTACCAAATTTTATTAATTGTCTGACCACATTTTTACTTATTTTTGTCACATGTCAATAGTCATTCATTATAAGTAATTAGTTTCTACATATTAAACAATTTAGATAGCTCTAGTTCTATATATAACAATAATATTGTGTATGATCGAATCAGATTGATAGCAGGTGTGTGTTATATATTGCAGCCGAATGCTTTATCAAAATCGTACCTTGGAAATTATTATTTGTGCAGTTGTGTAAGATACTGAAAGTTTTAATTCTAATACAGGACTTACATTTAATACTGTAGACATTTAAGCCACTTCACACAGCATTGGTCACTACAACCCACTCGCACCCATTTTTATCAAAGTCATGTAGTGTTGGAACTTGGAAGTTTCTTTTAATTGAATGATGTTTGTCATATTATACGTAATGACTTTGTTTTAATTGAATGATGTTTATGATATATATTACACATAATGAGTGTTTGTGAGTTTGTTTTCCATACTTTACACAAATTTCTCTGTTGCAGGAGTGTGGCCCGGCAGGATAACTGGTTTGATGTGAGTACAAAATACATATTAAATTAATAATTAAGTATTAGAAGCATTTTTCCTTCACGAAAAATGATTGCAAAGCCAACTTTATTGATAGACACGACCTTCCGTCCGACTCGACCTGCCCTAGTCATATGGACGACGTACTACCTTGCCCTACTTGCGCCTTTATAATTTTACATTAAACTTGATACAATCGACGTCATCAAATTGCGTGATACGCGGAGACCTGTAATTTAGTTTTTCTTTGATTGTGCAATCACATGGATTTGACAAAATGGAATTGTACCCTGGAAAGGCTAAATCAAAAATCTGTCTCCATCACAACAGTTAGGTAGTTGACAGACTGATGTCATTTCCTAAAATTTAGTACGTCTACGCCCCATACGTACCGAGAAAACGCTGGTCGAGCGGTCAAACATTTTGGCACGCTTCCAGTTTTCACCATGCACCGTCAACCGAGCCGAGATCATTGAAACCCATGACGTTGGCTTGGTTTTCGCCGAAGGCGAGGTTTCCCGTTAAAACCAAGCCAACTAATAAAGTTGACTTTGTTTATTAAAAGTGTCCTGGGTTCATGTCTGGGCCGTGGCACTTTTGGACTTCATGTTCTGTCAAATATCACGGTATGAGGAAAGTGGATATTTTGGCATCCAACATCCAGCAGTACACTTTATGTGTTGCATGGGTTTACTAGAACCCAATCTATGCACGCTTCAATCGAAGTCTATGATAGTTGTACCAATTTTACAGCATTGGTAAACTGAAATGTTTTTGTATACCCCAAAGACATCAGAAAAGTCACTGTGATCGCACAATCCATTATTTGAACCCATTCCTAGTTTCCGACTGAATCTGACTTTCACCATGGACAATTTTCACTGAGACTAGCTGTTGGCAGAGCATTCGCCCTGTTTGCGAAAGGTCCTGGCCAAGGCAATTTTTCACAAACACATTTTCACTGCAAAAATTCAATCACACTTGCATGTCTTTAGAGAAAAGCAAGGAAATCATATTATATAATATTTGTAATGATCAACACTATAACCAACACTAAATTTCTTCTACCGGTCTATCTTTTTGATAATTTGTAAAACAGTATGTTAGGACGATTAAATCTTCTCATATTAATAAATATAATAATGTTATGCAATTATTTGCAGTTAATTTTCCAGACTAGATTTAGTCTTAATGTTAATTGTTATTGTTCATTACATTACATTCCTAATATTTTTTTGTCATAACCATGTCATAACTACGCATGTCGAATAACTAGGTTATTACATTTCAAGTAACTACACTTCAAGTGACTAATATAATGGCTATTTCATATTATGACAAATTTCCGTCGGCAAATAAGTGATATTTACTATAGTATTTAATTCACTTTACTCCACTCTAATTTTACACCTTCGAAGTAGCATCCCAATTGTATTAGCTGTTTCCTATGACAAATAACGTGTGATACATAGTATTTACTTTCGGTACTATAAAATTGAGTAGATCGGTTGATCATAATATTACTATGAATCGCGCGCATAATTGCTACTCAAGTGATATTCTGAAGTTGTACTGTATATTTATTCGAGGTTTTTGTTAGTTTTTAACCCCAGGTTTAAATATTTTGTATTGTTATTTTGTTGTAAATGTCTTTAGTTGTATGAACATACAACAGTATACTGGCACTATATTGGAGTTTCATCCTTTCTCGTTTGCTGTACACAGGTTAGATATTAGTTATGATATTATGATGTGCATTTGGCATATTTTTCAGTTGAGCATAATACGTATGGATACTCATGATTCTGGACGCAGGTAGTTTCCTCTATTTCCAGCTCTTCTGTTTTCATCTTGATTTGGGAGTTAACACACTGGAATAGTTAACAGCTTCCGGCACTAGCGTTGAAAACGGGCGGCAGGGCGCGGAAATCATATTTGAAGTCGGCGTTTTTCCATTGCTTGTCCAGACGATTCCTGAATTGGTTCATCGTTGTTGAAGATATAGTCTCTTGGTCTAGGAGGTTCCACGTGGTGATGATGCGATTGCTGAAGAAGTGTTGACGTATCTTTTTCTTTGAATGAGATTTGGAGAGCTTGAGTTGGTGACCATGTGTGTGAGTGTTGTTGGAGAGTGTGCTACACAGCGAAAAAAGCTAATCAAACATTGAACTTTCGGTCTCGAAATCTAAATAAATGTCCACAACATATAAAATCATTAGCTTACCACGTATACGTAAAACCTCAACTAGAGTATACTTCAGCAGTATGGAGCCCTCATAGTCTCATACCGCAGTCAACATTGATAAACTAGTAAAGCCGCGCGTTTTGTTACTAGTAACTACAACTACCGTGATAGTGTAACTGATATGCTAAAATCATTAAATTGGGGGGGGGGGGAATTGGCAAACACTAGAACACCACAGAAAAGTAAACGACATAACACATTTCCACAAACTCCTTAATGGCAAAAAACAAATTTCGATTTATCTCGTATATTAAAACCATAATGTACACCAGTCGTACACGCCAACATAACAACACATACAACTTGAACTTGAACAGTAACAGTGAGTTTACGCGGAACTTGAACGCACAGGATGGTAGATTACATTGATGTACTGTAAGAGTGAAAACTTTTGGTGGGGGTTTAATTTCGCAAGCCAGGAAATTTAAAATTTGAAATTTAAAACACATATTTATGTGCATATGTATACGCGAGCTAGGATGGATCTGACACGAAATTTAAAAAAAACCATCACGATGGACCAATTCGTAATAATTCTTTTATATTGAACACAAAATAATTTAGTTTTTGATATATTTTCAGCTGGAACCTCTCATTCAGATATCGACATCGATGAACAATGGCCGACAGTTCACATATCTCCACACCTGATTGGACGAACTTACCCGAACATGTGATGTTGAACATTTTTCAACCATTGTCATTCGCTGACCGATTCAACATCGCCGAAGTCTGCAAAGCGTGGTCAGAAATTGCCGAGAGTGGACGTCTGTGGAGGAAAATCCACGTTTCGTTTGTGACAGGATCTGACGAGCGATGCTTGATCGTTGCACGGAAATATCGGACAATTTTTCGTGATGTGACGATAGACCTAGATCAGCTTGAGGAATGCAATCGCGTCAATGCTTGTGAGTTTTTGTCAATTCTGACGGAGGACTCAGATGGAAGCAAGAATGATGTACTCGAATGCTTGAAGATTTCGTTCACTGGTGATAATCCATTGTTTTATACAGGAGTTGAGTTCGTCAGTAGGTTAAACACGTTGTTTGCGAATTCTAAA
This sequence comes from Wirenia argentea, assembly GCA_025802215.1. Classification (NCBI taxonomy): domain Eukaryota; kingdom Metazoa; phylum Mollusca; class Solenogastres; order Pholidoskepia; family Gymnomeniidae; genus Wirenia; species Wirenia argentea. The sequence continues at coordinate 7,912 of WNLI01022684.1, forward strand.
ACGTTAAAATCTGTGGATTTAGGAGGTTGTTACGTGTTGCTGAGTAATGAAACCGTCGATGTGCTGTCAGATAATAATCGGCAACTAGAATATCTCAATGTGGAGAACAAAACTATCATAAGTAAAATAACCGCGGTTTCTATGAAAAATCTCGCGTTAAGATGCCCAAATCTCAGAGAACTCGTCGTGTTTTATAACGCGATTAATGATGAAGTACTTGTCGCGTTATCATCCTGCAAACAGTTGACGCGGTTATCGATAATGTGTCGTCGATCGGAGAAATTCGGTATGGATTTAGACACGGAAAATTGGAAGCTTCTTGCGACGCTTCTCCCGAATTTACGTGTTTGTCTGAAGTTTGATTCTACGTGCCCTGTTAACATCATCAATGGGATATTGAAGCCAGAAATACCGGTGTATGAACTCTACCTGGAGATTTATTGTCACGTTCATGAACAGCTCAATTTTGCCGTGGGGTTGTACTCGAAAACTTTAGAAACTCTTGTTGTTAACACGCCGAGTTTAAAGGAATTTGACGAATCGCTACTGTATACGGTACGTGAATGTAAACGCTTACAAAATTTGCTGATTTACTGTCGTCTGCCTCAAAATGTCGTCGAGGAGATTTTAGAGATACGGCCCGATATCAAGAAGCGTGGCTCGTATATTCTCAAAAGTACAGCGGAACCGGAGGATATGTGGGTCGTCGGACGAGAGTACGATCATATCTTAGACGATGGGCCGTATCGAGGATGACGTGCGACAATCAAAGAGCATGTTTATCGTTTATAACTGGTAATTTGTACGGGGAAAGGCATACAATCTACTGGTTATGAACCATAAACAGTTTTCTACACACTACTCAAGTTCTGCTCGAGGTAAGCCTTTGATTTGTTTTTACTCTAAAGGACAAATGACAGGGTTGGGGTCAACCGTCGTCACGGTCGTCGAGACTAAAAAATTGCCGCATGGTCTACATAATGCATCTATATATTTCTTATAATTGGGTTGCATGATGCATCGATATAGGCACAAATTTGTGAATTAAAAATTTTTTGCTGAGATTATGAATTTATCATAAGTCTGTCATATGACATGGTATTGGTTAACAGCATAATTTCAAATCTTTCCTGTAAAATAACGAATGTAAAATTTCAACAGGTCGTTGTGATACAAAAAGGCGTTTCCAAGCTCAACTTAAAAATTTTTTGATGTCATCAGAAATTTTTATTGGCGGCGGATTAGAAGTGGTTGATTTTTATCGCCACCGGAGCTACAAATCCTTATGAAATAGTTTTCAATCTATAATGTAGTATAAGCAAATAAAAAAGAGGTTTTATAACCCCGCCGGTTGTCTTTTAAACTAAAGTACTTACAGAAACTTGTGATTTATTTATACAGTATACAGTACTATTGCTATAAATCTATACAAACGTTAGTGCCTTTCAGAAAAGGACAAAACAACCACCTGTCTTAAATTCTAAAAAATAATTACACTTCTCATCTGAAACTTTGGGTGTGAACATCATTTGATGTATTACCGGTACTATGTTTCGAGACTGTAATGCAGGTAGCCTACACTATGCTCTTATCTGACATGATATGAAATTTGGTATATACATACAGTCGTACATATGGTAGACTTTTTTGGTAGTATATGTTTTGTCTGTGTTAGGCTACAACTTAACTGGCTGAGTTTTGTATGTAATTTTTCTGTCCGTTGTCCAGCATAGTGAAAAGTGTTGCATTTTAGTTTTACCCTATGGGCTTTAGATTTGACCTATTGCACTTCAGTCTATATTAATTATCAGACTGATATATCATGTAACTGTTAAATTATTAGTGATAGAAATTATGTTTTAACCTATAAATACTCTTGTTGCCTTTATATGTTGTTATTGTATTTTTCAGTGGGCGTGCAATTTTAAAATATATTTGTTATAACTTATAAAAAGGATATCTTATTCCGTTAATGTATTTGACTACACAGACATGTGTGTACCTATAGTCTGTACTGCCTCTTTCCCCACCCCACCCGGGCGTGAAATCACCCTGGCCATGACTGGAGGCATTGGGGCCATTTTAGTCCAAACATATCTTCTTCAATTGGGGTACCACGGCCACTGTACTCGAAGAGTCCCCGGGGCAGCGCGGCATTTGTCTCAAGAAATGCCCTTAAATCATGCCCTGGTGTATGCAGCACACAGGTGTGCGGTAATAATGCAAAATAGGTAAAAAAAATCGTACAGGTAAAAATGCTGAACGATTATGGTTGATGAATGAATGGGGTAGATTAGGAATGTCACTGCGTGGGGAATCTCTGTACATTCTATCACATCCAGGTTCTCTTTCTCATCGCCATTTCCTATTGACAATGACTATAATCACAGGAATGCATCATGATAGGCAGCCTATTAGGCTTATCTCTTGAATTTGCGCATTAAATCATTGGTGGAAGACCCGGGTGAAAACATTTCCATCGGCATAAAAGGGAGATCATCGTTGTTAATTATTCCCATTCATTTTATACTTAGCGGAATTCTAGATATTATAGAATGCCAATGTAAGGGGTAACGTGAGTTTGCACCAATTTTTATGAGGCATGTGACTTTCGTGAGCTTGTGGTGTAGTGGTCACCACGCCGGTTCTTGTCATTAGGCTGTCAATCAACGGGCACTTCGGCTGCCAGTTTGCTCCTAGGCTGCGAACCTGCAGCCATTCATGGGATTTTTCCCGGGTTTACAAATCCACATTTGCGAGATTCCTACATGGCAACATGGACAGATTCTGAAAATGCAGTATATAAATGCACACATTTATTTTTATGTATTTATATCCATGAATGGTAAAGTGATAGAATCAATGCTTCTTGCTTACTGCTTAGTCCTATCGGGGACATATTCACTAAAAACTTGCAGTATGCCATTCTACATTATACGTACCATATTGTTAATTGTATAAATTTAATAAATGTGAGATGGGCCTGGGGACATTAATTTTGATCACTGAGGCATGCAATCGAGTCGTGTGTTTAGTTGTTACCTTATAGTAAACTCATTTTAGTAGTTGGGATGCTTGAGTGACCGTAGGCCTAATACAATATTGTACTGATTTATCCTAGACTATTCTACTGTATGTATAACATTCAAAAATATACAGTACTGTAACTAGTTTGGCTTTAGAGTTTAGAATGGCCGAAGATATTTAACTAATTTATATAAAATTAATTTAGTCTGTGTTCTTAGGTACAGTTTATGAATATTTTCTATGATATCTGTAGTTAGTCGCTAATAATGTAGCCTTAGAGCCCATAGATTATTGTATTGTAATTTACATTATGTAAAATAAATATGTGTGTATGGTACCTGTCTAACTCTAACGGACTAATTATTTAGCTGTTTATAGGGTATTATTACTGTACGTCGTACGAGATTAGTTTACCTTAGAGCGTATAGAGTAAAAACCTCAAATGAATATGCCTGAAAGACTTTATTCAGCAAAAATATTTTTTTATTAAACATTTATTAAACCAGGAGTGCAGTGATAATGAATTTTTGATATGTAATAATGCTCGATAATACAACACATTTGCAATTATTTTTTTTTTTTTACGTTATTGTCTTAAGATATAGCGTTTATAGCGTTAATTGTTATTTTCCAACACGAGAATAGCTCGTTCTGAATTATACCATGATGACGTCGACAAAAGGCGGGGCATTGGGCTGGGCCAAAAAGTTCAATTTATTTATTTGATAAATCGGCTTACTACAGGTGGGATTTCAATTGCCGCCACGAATACTGCTTGTAGTATA
>WNLI01022795.1:0-11723 GCA_025802215.1 Wirenia argentea
CGCCGACGGTGACCGAAACTGTCAACAAGGTGACTATATTTTGAGTTAAATTTCTATATAGTTGCATAGTTGTATATGTTGTGTAGTTAGAGTTCATAATCAATTAGTTATTTTATTTCATTCCGATTAAAATGCATTATCGTGTTGTTGTTTAATTATGTAGCCTACAGTCATTGGAATGAACTTGATGAGCACTAATTGATATCACTAATTAGCTACCATTAATAGTACTGTACTCGTTTAATTCCGCTATAAATAGCGAGGATGTTCAGTTTTAATTCAGTAGCCTAAGTACATAGAGCCTGTTCTTGTGTTTTGGGAGAAAGTCTAAAACTCGTCATTTCTAACAGGTAAGCATTGTTTATACTTAAGGTACATTATTTATCTACTTTGTTTACAACTACTTCTTTTTTTCGTTTATTAGATCTTTCTATCGTGGTAATTTACACGTCACGTTGGACGAAACAAGTAGTCTAGTCAAGGTTTGCGAATCACAATGCCTCAAATGACTGTGAAAGACCAAGCACAAAGGACGCCAATGGTATACAAGTAATACCAGTTTATAGGAGTGATATTGGCTTGGTCTGGAGAGCGGTGGTCGAAAGATTGAAAAACTGTAAAGAATTCTCCCGGTTTAGGTTACTAGTGTAAAAATTTCTGGAACATATTTTTTACCTGAATAATTTACTTTGCTGCAACGTCCCTTTGAGCATAGTTTATAATAGTATCATGCAAGCCATTGACCTATATACCGTAGGTACCGGTATTAAATTTCGCGGGTAGAATATTTCGCGAATCGGTGCATCTTACCTTTTTCACGAGTTTTTTATTTCTCGTCGAGTCCTACCTCGCGTACACATACAGTATTATTATGCATGTGTACAAAAAATTGTGTATTTAAATTTCACAATTGGTCTTGGCTCGCGAAAGATTCTACTTTTACAGTAATGTAATTGTTGAGTGCGCGTTTCTCGACTCATTAGATTTGCTTTACATTATATTATTTCAGAAATCTAATTCGGCGACAATGGGGTCAACAACCAGCCGAAGTTCGTGCGATATGGACGAAACGTCGTCAAACTTAGTAAGTTTATGTCCAGTATTTGATTTATAATTAATTATTAATCATAATTTCAGAAATCCGCTAAAATGAACTCCAGAATTATGTGTTGCATCGTGGCTGTGGTGTGCCTGGCGTTCTTTGCCAATGTTGCAGTTAGTGATAATGTAGCCAAATAGCAATATATAAAGATTTTTTATATAAACTAATTCTGTTTACTAAATATCTACATTTACTGTAAATTACACATAATAATACACAGGGTTCACACTGGGAAGAAAACTGTTTGGGCCAGGTTATGTGCCAATCTCATTTGTGTTGTGACAACATCAATTTTCATGTGCCTGATAACTAACCGAGTTCATATAGTTTTAAGTAGTTTGGAGACTGTTAATAGAGAGTAACTTGTGGATGAACAGTCAAGGAACATAAGAAACTGAAGCTAATGTTGTAAATATAAGATGGCTAGATTGATAAAAATGTGACCAGTACATCCAGGTTGGTAAATAACAACTCCCTTGTGCCAGATCTTGTGCGAATTAAGTTTTTAAGTCCCGCTAAGATGCTCTTCTTAGCGTGAGATGCTCTCCTTAACCAGACGTAGTCCAACTACATACTAGGAGTAGGGTTAAGATACTGTCTTAGCATGTAGGCTTAATTTGGCCTTCAATACCATCCCTATCATCCCTCAAAACATACTATTTGCCTTTAGTGCCCCTTTAAAAAATACCCTGTATATACTGTACACAGAATGCTAACCGCCTGTCCATCGAGACCCTAGTATACGTGATGAACGGTGCCAAAGACAAAGTTCTGCTGGGTAACGTGACAAAAGGGCGCAATGTAGGGGTCCTCAATGCTATTGGTGATGAGGTCCGGGTGGATGAGTCAATGGAGGAATGTGCTATTAGGTATTTAGAAATTTTAGTATATTATACATGGGGAAATCAGCCATTTGATTTCCGTGATAGCGTGTCCCATTTCACAGTTCTTTTTCGACTCAAATTCACACGATGCCACAAGAAACTCATCTGTTCCTGTTAACATCGGAGCCTGGTGTATCAGGTATATTTATGTTGCCTTGCCCAAGGACACACAGATCGCCTGGCTAGCGGTGAATTTTTTAGCTGCCAAAATGGCGCCTTAGACTATTCGATCACGCTAAGTAGTCTTCTCATAAAGTTGACACTGATCACCAGATCTGTGTGTAAGAGGTTTTACGGCCATTTTGCATGATGGTTTAATATGTTTTCACACCTGATTTCATTTTTGTCAATGCAAAATATTAGACCTCAGACAACGGATGTCGGAATGGTTTCAACCCGGTGTCACCGAAGCCATTCACATTTCGTCGACCTACTCCAAGCTCAACAGGGGCTGTGGCTGCCACAATCTCGCCCCATCTACACTTGCATCATCAAGTCATGTGACCCTCCCGAATCTAGTAAACTTACATTCCAGAAGTCACGTGACTAACCTGTAATGTCATCATTCACTGTCGAAAAATGATGGATGTTGTTTGAAAGCTCTGGTGAGCCTTTAATATACAAGTTGTGAGAATAGTTAAATAACTTTGTAATCAAGATCTCCCTCCCATATCCATCCCCATACAGAACAATGACTAATAGTACGTACTGTATTCCATTCGCGATGGAAAGTAGTTGACCAACACATTAAAGGCAGGACACTGTACGCTTTCTGACCACGAAAATCTACTTAGTTAGTGCACAAACGTGTTCAATTATATCGTGGGCAGAGCTGATGTAGTCACATTTTCTTAGTGTAATCCCGGCTTTAGTAACTAGGCCTATAGTGTAAATATAACACGACACCCCACCAGAGCCCTGAAGACCCACGGAATTGTTGCCACCAACGTCACCCAGTTTGCCCACTTCATCTACCGCATAGGAGACCAGGACTATCCCGTGATTGTGGACGATGTGCTATTTGTGGTGGATGACTATACTGGGGTGCCTACCGATTCCGAGTGTATGTATTACTTGTAAAAAATTAGGACCTTAAACCAGGACATCCGTCAAATTTATTTTCGTAGGTTGTAGTGTATGCTATTACAAAATATTTGCAATTATTTTGACGTTTTAGGACCCCATTGGCGTTAGTTATCACCGTTATTGTTAAAAATGGCATTTTTTCTGTCAAGCTTGTCTGAATTGTCCATCTGGTGACGTCAGCAAACAGCAAGACATTGGTTGAGCTAAAATTGTCTTCTTTTTTATTCAATGATTTGCTTGATTGTGACGCCATCGGGTGGATCTAGGTTCATATTTCGAAACAAAATGTTTCTCGTAGAAATTAGTCCCCATCGGAAAAAGGCAAATTTTTCCTATTTATAACAACACCCCTTAGTGATGTGTTTATCATTCTGGTGGTTTATATAATGGTGTATATTGTATAATGGTTTATAATCAAAGTTGGCTTGGTTGTAACGGGAAGGCGAGGTTTCCCGTTACAACCAAGCCAACACTGTGCGGGTCAATGGTCAGCTCAGCTGACGGTACATGCTGAAAATTGGAGGCAGTTTCTGGATTTAGTCCTTCCGGGGTACATGAAGTCGGAAATTTCAAAGTACTTTTTCTCGCAATCTACTCACAACTTAACTATGAAATTTGGCACAAGGAATCCCCTCCACCTATTTTATCAAGTGACCGTGCTGATTTTTCATTTTATTTATTTTTGAATCTGTACTGGCTGTAAGCTACAAAATTTTTGTCGCAGTAACCCTCCAAAAATATACGGATTTATGTTGCCTCAGCTCTGTGCAAACATTACTTTCACCTTAAACGGCAAAAATAACACTGGAGAATCCCGACCATCGAAAAAATAGAATCTTTACCGTATGTATCACATATATCTGTAATGTTATATTTATGTAAAAGGATTTGAATACATAGTTCAACGATGACAATGTAGTACGTCGTCTATATGGCTAGCCTGCTAGGGCATGTCGAGTCGGACGGCAGGTCGTGTCTATCAATAAAGTTGGCTTTGCAATCATTTTTCGTGAAGGAAAAATGCATCTAATATTTAATTTTGTTGTGGGATAGGACAGCACTAAGGATATTGGATTACATTCCAAGTGGTCGTGGGTTAAAAGTGTAATGTTTATATGTCGGATTTTGGGACTTCAGGATCTTGCAAACGTCGGTCTTACATCATAGCTGTGTGAGGGTAGACGTGAACAAAGCATCGAATGTACAACATACCCCTAACAAAGTATAGTTATAATTATTATATGATCAGCTTAACTTCTCAAACTATACATACTGTATAGGTGGTTATTTTCACCGGTGTTAATTTTCGCCTAGAGCCTCCATATTTAATTTTCGCCAATTTTAATTTTCACCGTTTTAATGTAAAATAAATTAATTTAATTATGTATTTTTTGGCCGAAAAGCGAAATAGGCGAAAATTTCCCCTCGGCGAAAATTTCCCCTCGTACAGTAAGCTATTAATCCGTGTTTATGGACGATCAATTTTACAGGATTGGTAAACTGAGCCTAGGAAATGTGTTTTCACCCAGGGAACACCAGGGAAAAACGCAATTGAATATCACGCCGAGTTGAACCCGCAACCTTTGTATTACAAATCCTACGCTCTGTCAACTGAGATATACCCGCTCGGGTTCTGTTTAGTACTACCCAGATCCAAAATTTGGATGAGCTGTTGGTCTACTAGAGTGGGTTGCAATTAGTGTCGCAGCCTATTATCTAATTGGGAGGTATTAAGGAGCTGCCCCAAAAATGTACACAACATATATAAACTTTTTAAATATTATAACTGAATAGAAATACCTGGTGGTATAAGGGCTACGGACTGGCTTTAGATCTTGGTCATCTCGCCCCACTAGCCGTGTATGAAACGTGACATCTGTCTCACCACCGTATCTCTCGTTGGCCATCTACACAACATACAGCAGTCATTCAATACAAGCCATGTATGAAACGTGACATCTCTCTCACCACCGTATCTCTCCTTGGCCATCTACACAACATACAGCAGTCATTCAATACAACAAGCCGTGTACGAAACGTGACCTATCTCACCACCGTATCTCTCCTTGGCCATCTACACAACATACAGCAGTCATTCAATACAACAAGCCGTGTATGAAACGTGACATCTCTCTCCCCACCGTATATCTCCTTGGCCATCTACACAACATACAGCAGTCATTCAATACAAGCCGTGTATGAAACGTGACATCTCTCTCACCACCATATCTCTCCTTGGCCATCTACACAACATACAGCAGTCATTCAATGCAAAAAGCCGTGTATGAAACGTGACATCACTCTCACCACCGTAATGTTATGTAAGGTTATGTAGTCATCAATGGCAGAATCTGAAACTACACTTCTATCGTCGACAAGGCCCTAGTGTACATGGAAAAAATAGAACCTCCAGTTGCCACATAGGATCGCGATCAGTTTATCGACATTCAACGTACCCAATGCCCGACACTGTAGGCAACCCACCATACCGCCATCTACCTTTCAATGTTGGCCATCATTTGCACACATACAGTCATTTGGGGCAACACTCCCTTGAATTATTTTAATTTAACAATTACAACAAAGAAATGGGACCTTGTCCAAAATGTAACAGTTATAAAATTAATATGGTGAACCGCGAACATGACAATGTGCCTACCTGATAGCGATCTAGTACCCTCACATCCCCGATCCACCCATGGCTCACATGAATGCTGTACAGGGCCTATGTATGCTCACCTGATAGCGATCTAGCATCCTCGCATCCCAGATACACCCATGGCTCACATGAATGCTGTACAGGGCCTATGTATGCTCACCTGATAGCGATCTACCATCCTCACATCTCCGATCTGTCCATGGCTCACATGAATGCTGTACAGGGCCTATGTATGCTCACCTGATAGCGATCTAGCACCCTCACATCTCCGATCCGCCCATGGCTTACATGACTGTTGTACAGGGCCTATGTATGCTCACCTGATAGCGATCAAGCACCCTCGCATCCCCGATACATTCATGGCTCACACGAATGTGGTACAGGGCCTAGGTATGCTCACCTGATAGCGATCAAGCACCCTCACATCTCCTATCCGTCCATGGCTTACAGGAATGTTGTACAGTGTTGAACCACGAATCTTTCTATCCTGAGTTAAGAAAGAATGTCATACTATCACTATGTTCTATTTAAAATCATGCTTACTTCACTACTTACAACTAATTTTAATTTATATAGACTGAAATTTCTGCTTCGGCCAGATTTCCACTCAAGGGGGCAGTGTCGCGGGGGTGGGTCATATTAAATTTCGCTGAAAAAAATCAGTGCCTCCGACGGGATCCGAACCTGCGACCTTCTGTTTCCAGGACAGATGCTCTACCAACTGAGCTACAGAGACCAGACGTCAACAGTGAAATCAGGGTTTATATCTTTACAACCAATTGTATACCACACACCAAGACGACACCAACAAATGACAAGGAGGTGGGTATAAATTAATAGGCTATATTGTGATATATGAAACATTGAATGTACGGAGGAGTACGAGCCATATTGGTTATTATAATTAATCATTAAATTTCGCTGAAAAAAATCAGTGCCTTCGACGGGATCCGAACCCGCGACCTTCTGTTTCCCGGACAGATGCTCTACCAACTATCAAACATGTATAAATGATGATGAACTGTGGTCTGTACCTGGTAGGGTGAGAGGTTGACACACTTGTCCAGACCCAGTAGGTTGCTGATGCACTGGTCCAGATCAAATATAGGCAGGTTGTTATTACGCTTCTCCTGAAAAATAGGCATTTAACACACTACTTATTAATTATCAATGAAGCAAAACTACAATTGAAATGCAGAATTGAAATAGTTGATATGCAAACACAATAAGATCAATGTAAAATTAGCTCATAATTTACACCCAACACTTCAATGTATGTTCAGGTCGTGTATAAAGAGAAGAAAAACACACATGTGGCCACTCAGTATGAACATGATCCTTGGCAACTTCTACCGTTCAATATCGTACATAACATGATTACATGCGCAGTCTGCCTAAAGATTTGTTGCCAACAGTATAGATTATAGTTAAAGTTTTTATCTCGCACCCTGTTTACTAAAAGTGATAATGGGCCATTTGTGATGTATGGATTGTTCATTTCTGTAGATTGTATAAAATGAATGATTGGGTTTAACGTGTGTTTAAGGTCAAGGACCTGCCAAAGATATGATTGTAATCAGAGAATGACACGGATCGCATGAGAATTTCAAAGGCGTCTCATATTGTCTTGAAGTGAATCACCTATATAGATACAATAACAATTATTACATTGCAATGTACTTTCAATGGTCTTTTGCCTAAAATGGCGAGCAGTAGCTCAAACACTGTGTATAGAATAAACAGCGACATGTGCAAGTGTGGCTCATTTTAAGGGAGCTGCAAGCTATGCCCAAAACATACACAGTATGTGTAGTAAAGTTAGATGGCATTGCGATGGTGAAACCAGAATACCATGACAACGCCACATAGGCAGGATAATATCCATCGTACATGACTCGAAAACAGCAGAGAAAAAGGAAGCAGAATTTCTATGAAAGGTACCCAATTCCAAATGCTCAATTTTAACCACCACTTTCTTGTCCAAAGTAATTCCAGTAACGTGACTCCGAGATCAGAAGACAAGCACTCTACCACCGAACCACTGTAAAAAATTATGTAAAAGACTAAACAGCAGACAAAAGTTTTGTCATACACACATCAGGACGTTCACAAAATCAGCTATGAAGGAAGGACGTACTTACATAAGTACAGACCTTTCTAACGAGGAGTTTACGTCTGAACCGCCTGAGTTCAGGAGTGAGTTGGTCAGACACGTCACACAGTCGCTCCAGGAGCTTTGTCTCTTCGTACTCACTCATGTGTGTGTAGCTGGAACAGATCATATGCAGTCATTTCTCACTTATTTCGGTCTAAATTAAAAAAAAATATTAGGACATTCTTATAAATTAATTTTTTATTATTATAAAACCAATAAGATTGTCAGTGACCACTGTAAATACACATGTATTATGGAACAGTTTTTAACAGAATTAGTGCAATTAGGCTTAGTGATCATCCGCAGTTTTTTTTTCTGTGTACGTTCGTCATCAATTGGGTCTCCAGAGTTTCTCAGCCATTTATGAACCAATTTCAACAACGGGTGATAGAGGTCATGGGTCTACAGCGCATATCATCATAATTTTTTAGGTCAAATATGATTATATGAAGTTCATGAATGGGCAGAATGTAGGTCATACAACATTTTTGAGGAGCTTTTCTTAGCCATATATGGATCAATTTCAACAATATTAACACATATTACATGCCATGGGTCTACATTGTTTATCTCTTCAAAAATGTAAGTCATGGGTGTGAACAGAGGTCATTGAACAGATTCTGAATCATGCTACATCGCTACGTATTTGACCACCAAATATGTTTGACTCACCTGATGACTGGTTTGACATCCGGTTGCCGTTCCCCCACTCGCCTCCTTCTCCGCACCACCTCACCCTCGGCCTCGCTCTCACACTCGCTCTCTGAACTCACGACTGAACCACCACCCTCACCATGGCCAGTCCTGTCACTAACACCAGTGGCATGATCAGTATCACCCTCACCAGCACCAAACATATCCTCCCTCAAACTACCGCCCATGCTCCACGTGTCATTGTATGTTGCAGATTTGGGGCTCGCTACAAAACATACATTTATTTATGTATTTAAAGGTGAATTTGATAGGATTACTATTTTATACTTAAATATCCTTGCACATAGCATATAAATATATCATTTTTCTTCAGCGTACGATAATAGCATACCATTCGTTGACATGTGATTTTTAGTAGAAAAAATCATTTTCCCACACAAAAAAGTAAAGCATGATCAAGCATCCCATGATATCAACCTATGATATATGTATAATGGTAGAGTTTTATTCCCTATGTTATAAATTTTCCCAATACTGTACGGTATAAATGTTAATTAAAAATTAGGCTACATTTGTTCATTTATAACATGCATTTTAGGATCCCCGACCCACTAAACGCCTTCAGTGAGCGAAACATAGTTATCTCAATATCAAACATGCCATTTACTAAGTAATCAATATACGGAATTCCTCATCAACCTACAAACACTCTACCTAGTACGTATATATAAAAATAAATGTGTGCATTTATATACCGCACTTTCAGAATCTGTCCATGTTGCCTTGTAGGAATCTCACAAATGCGGGTTTGTGGGCCCGGGATAAATCCCACGAATGGTTGCAGCCTAGGCATTAGGCACGACCGGCAGCCGATGTGCCCTTCGATTGATCATTGACAGGAACCGGCATGCTAAGTTGCTAACCGCTACACAATGCGCAAAATCCGTATTCACACACAGAGGTGAAGGAACTACTGTAGCCTATGTTACTTTTCGAGTGACACCAGAAAAATTCCACATTGAATAGCGATCTCATTATTGCAATTCAAGCAAGTCCACTACTTCCAACTAGATACCAAACTGTGCATCCTCCTGGAAATTACACTTCTGAGAGTTGTAAGGCCCCCTCATCCCTGTTCATAATGTGTTGGTACCGTTTGATCCAGATTCTCAAGACTTGTTGTTTGTGAGGTACAGAGTCACAGTTCACGATTTATCCAAGTCAATAACGTGGTTAGATTTTAGCATTTCAACAGGACTAACTTTAAAAGTAAATGTAACTTTTAGAGCAACTATAATTTTTTTAAGTTAATTGTTTAACTGTTGCATACTAACATGTTAAACTTTGGAGCATATCTTGAACACTTGGAGAGGTAGGGGTTAATGAGTGCTCAGTGGCCAGTGGTGATGTCATAACTGGGTCAATGTCTAGGTCCATATCTAGGTCACTGTCTGAGTCTGGACCATCAAACATTTGTGAAAGTTGTTCACTTTGTGTGACGGACTGAGTAGGAACTTCTTGGATTATTGTTGGTGATTTTGAAAGTGTAGATACATTGTCTTCCTGTAATAAATTGTCGACTTGGGCAATGCTTTGGTTGTTAGCATCCATTAGGTAGTAGTCAATTTCTTTGCGTTCATTAGATATGTAGCTATCATGTGTGATTTGACCGATATCATCCGTGTCATTTTGGCCAGATGTGTCATTGTGACTACATGTGTCATTTTGGTGACGTGCATCATATGGGCCATGTGCGTCTTTCGAGTCACTGACAAAATTTGTGGAAAGCAAATCATTGTTGTCATATATGTGAGAGTTATCTAATGATACATCCATTGACTCGTCATAGCTTGATGTAACACTGCTATATGAATCATCATCTGTCGCGCCTGTTGTTAGGGGTAACAAGGGGAGCAACTCTATTTCACATTTAATTTGAGGAAATTCTTCAGTAGACTGTGGCTGTGTAGGGCACAGAGATACTTCTGGTGTAGGAATACATTGAGAGATATCCAGTGGTGTAGGAACATGCTGTAGCTCAGTGTTCAGTGTGTGTGACAGGCCTTTCACAGTGGTTGAAGAACATACCGGTGTGCTGTGTGACTTTCGCATCTGCTTGGACTCCTGAAGACAGATCATGTCAGTGCTGGTATTCACGTTAAAGTGTGGAGTTTACTCAGTTAAGTGGGAACATTGAGTAAATCTTGGCAGCCAATTTTTTTTACCATTCGTGGTTCGCCTTGGCGGCTGTGCGGCGCAAATTAGTTTTCTAGAGTCGCTTTCCACACACACAACAACCAACCAACCATGTCAGTTACATAACATATTGTTGGAAATATTAATTTTGTACTACTTTGTAAATGAGTCCAATACTGTAAGACCAAAAAGGCATTTCTACATGACTATTTGGGGAGGAGACAGTGCTGCCGGTATGTCTCTGGGCAAGGCACTTATCCATACCTGCTCTGACTGGTAAGTAAAAGTAAGGTCCGATATTTATATCTATGCTGCATTATCAGATCTCTCGATCTATCAAAATGTTGGTCTTACATCATGGCCATGCGAGGGAAGACGTGAGCAAGGCATCACTTTGGCCACTTTAAATGAATAACATTTCACAGCTTGAATGCATCAAGTCTACAGAACTAGTCTGTAAATTACAGAATTAGTCCGTATTTCAAAATTTCCAGTAGGGTTCTTAGGACTTTGCAGTTTGCACATCGTATGCATTACTAAGATTTAGAGTATTCTCTCTATCATACATGTAGTTATGCCTCTTACTCGTAACATCGAGTGATCCTAATAAGTAAATTAACCTATTCATTGCCATATTAAATTAATTCCATCTTACTCATTCGACCTTACTCGAAGTTGGCAGTGAATGGATTAAATGATTATTATTAACATAAGATACTGCCACAAACCAGAAGTGTAGATCGGCGAGCCTTGAGCTCCATAGCTGACTGGATGGATGTCTTCCCCCGCCGACTGCGCAGTCCGTCTGTCTTTCCCACAGAACTCACACCGGTATCCACCTTGGTGCGCTTGTACCGACATCCACCCACTGACAAATAGTATAAATATGTGGTAACACACTTTAAAGAGGCACTTCAGGCAAATAGTATCTTTTGAGGGATGATAGGGATGGTATTGAAGGTCAAATTAAGCCTACATGCTAAGGCA
>WNLI01022906.1:0-11721 GCA_025802215.1 Wirenia argentea
CACATTATTTATTGATATTTATATAGTGTTTTAAATGCGTATATTTAGGTAAATACATCAAAATTAATACATATATAGCAAATATCAGCAATTTAAACCTTTTAAAATTAATTTTGGGGTATTATAGACAAACTGAAACAAAAAAGTCAAATTTCAACTTTTGTCACTTGTTCATCTTTATTGCGCTATATCTCCTTAACCGTGAAACGACAAGTGCTCCCTTTTGGGATGTTGAATCACAAATTATGTCGAGGTTTGGTCCGAGTTCGTGACCATGAACTATCGAGAACCACTGCACTGTTTATATTCCCTCTTATATGATGGACACATTCTTTATGTTACAAATAAATATGTTTCCTACTCCTAAGCTACATACCGTATATGTTGTCTATAGCCACACGTCCATGACTCCGATGTTGCCGAGAAACCATTGTTTGCTACATATACCTATGTCATTCTTAGACCCATCACATGTTCATGACCGTGACGTCACATTCATGTCTGTGATATTAACGAATAATCACTGTTTCCTAACATATACATCATCGTGAGCTATTTAAATGTCAAATTAACTGTTGTAGTTAATTTAATAATGACTGTGATGTTACCAAGAAATCATTGTTTCCTACATATAAGTCGTCGTTAGCCAGCCGTCACTTATTTCCATTTCACTATTTCTGGGTGAAGTCTCCCCCCTGTTTTCTCGTGCCTGAGCCCCCACAACATAGACGGCGTCTTGTCGCTGTGGTGGACAAAGTTCTGGGTAGAGTTGACTGAGTGATTCAGTGATGATGGACTCTGAGAGAGAAGACGAGCTGTCGCTATACCTGCGGCTGTCACGGCCTCCTGTGGAGTGCATGTACATATTATTATGAAAGCTGTCGCCATATGCCGTACCTTCTTAGTAAATACAGGTCAAAATGTAGCATATCCGCATACTTTTGGTACCAAAATTATCAGAAAAATATGAGAATTAAATTCATCTAGAGTTATCTTAAAAATGGACTGTGGTCTGTGGCCATGGCATTCATAGAAACATGTTTCTGTGAAGCCATGTGTCTTATATAGGCATGAAATTTGGTGTGGGGCATTCTTGGGACGATGGTATTTAAATCCGTACTAATTGACTGAAGGGACATTTATAAGGGGTGGTTAAAAAGTGACGTAATACAAACATTTGTTCTTGCAAAAATCAAGATGGGAGACTGATGTAAATTAGGTCTGATGCATTCTACATGGCATGGAACGCAAGTTTGTTCAAATAGTAAAGATTAGCACAAGCCAGTGCGGCGTAGCCACGAGGCCTTCCAAAATACTTTATACCATATTTGGCGTGGGTAAATCCACATGGGAGCTATACTGTTCTGCAACATATGTTTTGTGGTGGTGGTAATGAACAAAGTTCTGGGTAGAGTTGACTGAGTGACTCGGTGATGATGGACTCTGAGAGAGAAGACGAGCTGTCACTACACCTGCGGCTGTCACGGCCACCTGTGGAGTGTGTTTACATATTAGTATAAAAGTGAACATTGTGACGAAATTGTTCGATCTGGAATATCGTCGTCGCCGAGTCAAACGAACGTACAGTCAAACGGACGTAAAAAGAATTTTTGCAGAAAAAAATTCCTCTAGCATCCATTCATAGTCTGCCAAAGGGACATTACTCTAGTCTCTAGTGTTATTATTTTCCGTAGTATTGAGCAAAATCTAACAAAAATACAAATCAATCCGTTTGACTGTCACATATTGTGACCTAGGTTTTATCCTGTATTAAACTAATGGAGTCAAAAGGACGTATCTACGATTTTGGCCTTAAATAAGCCATAAAATGATTTGAAACACAACGACAGCTGTTCATAGTATGCTATAGTTGACTATTAAATGCCATGTATTAAATTCAACGTATAGGTAGCTGACAAAACAGGTTTTTTTTTGCGATTTGTGAAAAATAATTTTCTACGTCCGTTTGACTATACGTCCGTTTGACTCGTTGACGATATTTAATAGGAGAGTCGGGGGATCAAATCAATGGCAGCACCACTCTCATACGGCTGACTACTAAACGGTGTATTTGTTTGTGTCAACAACCTACATCTGAATCATGATAGTTATTCCTGTCCACAAAATTTGCTACTCAAAATTCCAGACATTTGGATATTTCCGTCAGTTCCATGATGTCTTGATAACTAATTCTTTCGTTATAATCCAAATTGGATAGAATATCAGTCAATTTGCTGAGATACCACATAAAAATGGTTTCCACAAATTCCAGTATAGTTTTGATTTTAAATTCCATTCCGGTAAATGGCTGGTATAGTTCTGGTAGTTTACACCAAATTCTGGTATAATTTATGTTCAGTATAGTTTCACTCCGGTTGTGTGGTTCCTTTATATGTCTGGTAAATGTCCGTGAGAAAATGGCCTTCTGTATTATTAAATACAAATATAAATAAAAAACTACCTTTAAGGCATGGTGCATAGAGCATAACATTTAGAACGGCAGAACTCTTTTTTGTTTCCATATTTTTTCTGATTATTTCGGTATCAAAAACACGTTTGGCCTACGGTTAATATTTTTTATATGTATTTACTCAAAAGTATGACGTATGTATGAGGGGCAATGAGGATGGGGGTGGATGCTTCTGCTTTCCCATACCAATGTGGTGTTCTACGTACCATGTTCTGCCCTCCACTTTTGCTTCTACATCGCTGTATTAGGTGAGTCCTCTGGCAATGTCTGAGTCATTTGAAGTTTATTTGATGCGATGCTGTTCGCCAGGGCGTACATTAGCGATGCCAATAAACTTCTCCCGAAAAAATTAACATATGTATCTAAGATACAGCATATTATACTGTATTTGAAAATTAGTGATATAAATGTACATAATTATTTATTTTGTATATTTACCAGTAGCTTCATTTTCTTGTATTTGATCTCCGTTTAGGTCTACACCTGGTGCACTATTCAGCTCAAGTTCTGACGTTCCGTACCCGTCGCTATCTTGTGAAGACTCTTCTTCATAGAGTTGTGAGAATCTATATGGGTCGTACGCCCTTGTACCATCCACGCGTGATGGCACCCGCTCGACTAGGGCTTTTACTGTATCAGCCTGGCAATATAAAGTTGATATACACTGTAGGCACAAAAGGCACCAGATCCACTAAAGCTTTAAGGATGTAGCGCGCGTGACGTTACAACAGTTGTGAGAGTGTATGCTCTTGTACCATCCACCAGCTCGGCTAGGGCTTTTACTGTATCAGCCTGCAAAGAAGACAAAAAGTGGATATGAAATGAAAATAATATGCAAAAGTGGAGCTGTTGCACTAGTTATGTAGGCAGGCTGTGTTTTTACATTTGGTCTCACTTAAGGTATAGTGGTTGAAGTAGGTGTTTGCACTAGTAGGCCTATGTTCTTACGGTCCTGTTGATTTAATGCTGTGCATGCTGTCATCAATGCCTGTTGGTACCACCTCAGCGAATGCTTTTACTTTATGTATCAGCCTGGCAACATAACAGTTGATATATATGCCATGTATGCCTCAAGCGCTAAGGCGTTTCTCCATACACGCATGTAGACTAAGTCACTCGGCACCAGCTCAGCAAGGGCTTTCGATGTGCCTGAAAACATAGAAACCGTGCGAGAGTCTATGTGATAACACAATGCACAAACATAGGCACCAGCTCAGCTAGGGCTTTCCCTTTCACTGAGTGACTCAGTGACTTAGTTGATTTATAGTTACACTGTGTCCGAATGTCTGGTGCTGGCATAATATTGCACCTTATACAGATATGTGTGGATGAGGAAATCTGACTGTGAAAGGATTGAAAAGCCGTAGACGTGACCGTGCCTGGGAACTAGGAGATAGGAAGACCCATGATTACATGGCACCAGGCAGTAAGATCGGACTTGCAGAGGAAGGGTGTGAGATTTAGTATCGATCTTGCTTTAGACTGAAAAGCATGGGGCTGGTACCATTATGTATAAATAGTAAAACCGACTAGCATGCAAGCATGTAAAACTGCTTGATGACTTGATTATGATCATAGCTGAAACTATTGACAAGTAAATGTAAATGTACTCAGTCTCTCTATATTATAGCCTAGGCTAAATTTACCTCCTCAATTTGATAGAGCTCTACCCATCGAATTCTGGCACTTTGGTTCTGTTGATGAGCCTTCCGCGTGCGCCATGTACGTATGATGTAGTGGATCAGGAGGATTAGGAGAAGGATCACGGAGAGTGGAACGACCACGAGCACCGCAGTTTCGACCTTTTCATTGTAGGCGGAGTCTGCTGGAGATCGAGTGACTGAACAACAACAAACACAATATCACAACAACCATGACATAAGGCAGTTAAGGCTGAGAGCCTGAGAGAGAACAAGGGACAAGTGAGAGAGGTGGAGGTTTGGGATGCTAGTTACAGAGCGTTAGATGGTCACAAGCGCACGGTTTTCGACTGTCAATTGAAGTATGAAAAGTGGCTGGAGGTTGGTTGACTAATGACTCGCATATAAATATCTCCCCATGCGTGTTTGCTATGGTTCACCAAACGTGATGCTTTTTATAATGTAAAAATAAATAGTTGTCGTCCGTGAAATCGGAGGAGGCATCACATATTGTCATCATGGAAGAAAGACATAGAGAGAGCACCTCAGAGGAGGTGAGGGAGTAATATAAGGGAAGGCGTGAGTATGGGGAGGCAGGTGGGAATGAGGGAAGATAAGGGGAGAGTGAAAGTGACATGTGCAGAAATATAAGGCAGTGATACATAAAGGATGAAGAAAAATATTGAAAGTGTATAATAGTGTGTATGATGTAGCGGCGTCTGCTGGAGATCGAGTGACTGTTTCACACATAAACAAGTAACATCAACTAGAAAATTAATACAATAACAAATATAGGAAGAGTAAGTAAAGAGGTAGTGCGGAGATGAAGGAAGAGGGGAGAGAGACAATCAGACATTGGTAATGCAGATTACAGACAGAGTGACGGAGTGGTTACCGTAACGAGGTAATCATCATTCATCACTGGCATTCCGAGAGGCAATCAGGTAAATATCAGGTAAATGACAGGTATGGTAGGTCGTAGGTGTATGGTGGGTATATGGTATGGTAGGTGTATGGTATGATGGGTGTATGGTATGGTAGATGTATGGTAGGTGTATGATATGGTGGGTGTATGGTATAGTGGGTGCATGGTATGGTGGGTGTATGGTATGGTGGGTGTATTGTATGGTATAGCAGGCATATAGTATAATGGGTGTATGGTATTGTGGGTGTATGGTGTGGTTGGTGTATAGTATGGTAGGTGTATAGCATAGTGAGTATGGTATTGTTGGTGTATTGTAGTGTGGGTGTATGATATGGTAGGTGTATGTTATGGTGGGGGTATGGTATGGTAGCCTGGTAGGTGTATGATATGGTTGGTATATGGTATGACGGGTGTATGGTATGGTGGGTGTATGGTATGGTATGGTGGGTGTGTGGTATGGTGCGTGTATAGTATAGTGGGTGTATGGTATAGTGGATGTATGATTTAGTGGGGTGTATTTTGATGTTACATGAAATTAGCAGAATCAGGAATTGGGCCTAATTCCTGAATTTTTCAGGAAATAGGCCTATTTCCTATTTCATCTTATGGTGGTGCGTAGGCCTCTGTATGGCGGATGCATGATATGGTTGATGGGCATATGTTTGGTGTGGTGGGTAAATGTTATGGTGGCTGTATGGTTGTGTGTAATGTATATGGTATGGTGGGTGTATGGTATGGTGGGTGTATTTTATGGTTGGGATATGGTATGGTAGGTGTATGATATGGTGGGTATACCATATCGTAAGGTGGGTCTATGTATGGCGGGTACATGATATGGTGGATTTTGGTATGGTATGTGTATGGTAAGGTGGGTGTATGATGGTGGGTGTATGGTATGGTGGATGCATGATATGGTAGGTATATTATATGGTGTAGGTGTATGGTATGGTATTGGTGGGTGTATGATATGGTGGGTGTATTGTATGGTGGATGCATGATACATGGTAGGTGTATGGTATGGTGGGTGTATGATATGGTGGGTGTATTGTATGGTGGATGCATAATATAGTCGTTGTATAACTAGTATAGTAGCCTGTGCATATAGTATGGTAGGTGTATGGTATGCTGGTTGCACGATATTGTGGGTGTATGGTGTTTGAGTATAACCCGAGTATGTTGGTAGGTAAATACACTTACGACAAGAATGAATGAAATGTTGGTGATTAAGCGTGTGTAAAACAATAGTGAAAAAATAGTGATGTATTTCCATTAG
The DNA here is from genome assembly GCA_025802215.1 of Wirenia argentea. Lineage (NCBI taxonomy): Eukaryota > Metazoa > Mollusca > Solenogastres > Pholidoskepia > Gymnomeniidae > Wirenia > Wirenia argentea. The sequence goes on from WNLI01022906.1 coordinate 6,309, forward strand.
TCATGTTATGTAACACATAGCTAAATCATCAGAGTTCTTGTAAATTGGTGGAAGTATAAATAATCTCTGCTTCCCAGGATCTCAAGACGTTATGTATTAGGCGTATAACATAAGGAATAGTCATGGACATGAACTTTGCCTTCTTTCCAGCATACAATCCCATGTAGAGTTCGTGCAGATGAGGCAGTAAACCTGATTTTGCAGGCTTGATTATAGAGTGGTAAAGTGGTGACGACATCTCCATGGTTACTGGTTCTACACAAACTTGTCAATCAAAATGTTTTTGTGTCGTCTGCGTGGATTGGCCAATCTCCAATGGGTGCGAGATGTACCCAAGCTATGTAAATTTTGAGGAGTGGCTTGGTTTGTTTAGAACCAGTAACCAATAACCATGGAAATAACGTATTACTTGAGTACTCTATTTCTGCCAGACTGCCAGTATGTCATCTAGTCCGGGAACTTGAGTTTTTCCATTTATTTGCATCGCTGACTTCCTTGCTGATTAGCAAGTTCCTCACATGCTGGTATATCGTCAAAGTCATCACGGGCTTCCTGGGACACGACAGTTTTCCTTGAGTAAAGTCGTAGGTAATGTTCTACCAATCTCTCTATCAGACCAAGACTTGTGCTTCAACGTTTTCAACTATGAAGTACAGAGACTACATAACTATTAACCTTCTACTTCATACATTCATTGTATAATGTAGGCATATACATAACTTGTATGCATAACAAATTTTACTCACCAGACATTATAGGCACAAGAATAACATCGTTGTAATAAACACTGCCTTAATTTACCCAAGATATTATATTCATATGTTAATAGAATAAAATTAAATCATCGCTTGCAAAATAAATGAGCCTCTCCATAAGTGCCCTTCGTCGACTAAAAAATATGTTGATACTGTATAAATTTCAAAGATGCAGATTTTTCATTATGACTATTACACTAGCTACAGGCCACGGTATATTAGTAAAGGTTAAGTGTAGACCTATTATATACGCTTCAGCGATCATCGCTCATAGATCGTTAGCGTTATAAGTACAGTAGATAGCCAATAGCCATATATCAATAATCAATATTACAAAAGGAAAACATTACACATGGTTGGTGTGAGTCGAGTTATACCAACTGACTAATTATCGCCAATAAAGCGTTAGAGATGTCCGCGGCTGTCTGACTGGCTGGCTGTGTGCCCTTTACTCTATGCCCTCACTACTGGCACACTGCCCACACACTGCAGTGGTCTATCACAACTATAATTTAAAGGGTGTTTTGTTTACGTGTGTGTGTGTGTTACTTATACCGTTGACCAAACAAAATACGATCTGCCAGATATTCGCTTAAAAACAGACAAAAATTCACATAACCTGAGGTCAGGACGATACAATCCACCTACCAGAGGTGGTTTCAGTGCCCTACCTCACCTCATTTGAGTTAGTTCAGTTCTAAATTCGCAGTCGGTCTACGATACTTTTATTGATCCGCCTGTAAGCGGTTAATTTTGCCTCGTGATGTGTTGATGAGGGCGTATCATTATCACGTGATAATACGAACAACATGTAAAGTGGGGTAGTTTTGTTGATGTGTCAATGGTACACAAGTGAAGTGAGGTGAGGTGAATAAAGTCGTTGACATACCTAATCTTAATCCGAGTTGATCCAAATTATGACTGATCCGAATTGATTTGAATCAACCCGGATTGGAAAAATGCATCGTTGACACATTGCCGGGTTAATCGAGGTAAATTCGCTTGGAAATCGCGCTCGATCGTGACCTCGTTTTGGCAGGGGGCATAACTCCGTTGTTAATACCTACACATCATGTGATAAGCGAATCCGAGTTGATTCGGATTAATCGATTTTACCGTTTACACACTGCCCACGCAAAGTGGGTCAAAGCGAATCGGGGCGAAGTGGGTCGCCAAAATCCACATCGAGGAGGGGTGAGAAAATTTATCCGAGTTGATTCGGATAAACCCGAATTAAAGTGAGTTTGGTGTGTCTCGAACTGGGACCGTATTCAGATCAATCCGAGTTGGGGCGGCAGTGCAGTGTGTTAACGGCTTTATTTTAACTCACCTACGAGTGTGGATGTGTCAATCACAATGGTAGCATAAATGAACTGGGTGAGATGAATTGTTTTGATTCACTTGTGATAAATTCCCAAGAATTGGTGGGACAACGATGTTAGTGGATATAGTCGTTCGATCTTTGATTCAACTTGATTAATTTTGTGCCATTTTGTAATTCATCATCATCATCATATTGTTCATTCATAATTGTTTTGTTTTGAATTAAAATTGTACTATTTTCTGCCCAGCCTGAATATATTTTCATGTTTGTGTAGGTATATATAATACACCAACATATCGTCTCGCCGAACCACGGACACCACACAATATGCCCATACACCAATAGATTACTTCGCTGAACGATGGACATACCATACAGCATGCCCCCACATCCATCAATCGCCGTACCACGGACACTCCGCACAGTATACCCATACACCATCTCTCGCCTCGGCGAACCACAGACATACCATAGCCTACAACTATCTACCGCTACACTGAACTACAGGAAATGGTCCTTCTTATGAAGGTTACTAACCCCCGTGGGTACGCGCATGGTTGTAGTTTGTAGAAAGTTTTGCACTAGAATATCTGCAATTTACTGGTAAGTAAGTTACTCGACCCGAACCGAGGAGATCACTTCACAACTCGACCCGATCCGGATTCGGGTCGGTTCGTTTACGGTTTGAGTTTTGACTTCGGTTCGGTTCGCTCATCCCTAGTGTAGACACTGTGTAAGCTACTAAGCTATAAAACGTCCCTTATACTAATGTGTCTTGTATTTTAATCCATTTCAGAAGAAAGATGGTGTAGAATTCTCGCGCTGTATCCAAGTCCTTGAACAAGTCCCATGCTCTTCCCTTCCTCCGTTCTACTTTCTACCCTACATCTTTGATGTGTATCCTTTTGGTTTATAAAGATAGGTTTACATCAGGATATTCTTACCGATATTATACCCTTGTCACACCAGAGCTGCGATCGCGCCGCGTCCCAGAACGCCATGCTGCGCGCCGTGGAGTCTCCTCGAGCACGGTGAGATCTTTGAACGCCGTGGGGTCTCCTCGATCGCCATCGATCGCCATGCGACGGCGTTTGTTTTGTGCGTGAGATCGCAGTAGCAACTCCTACAGCGCAGCGGCAGCACCACGGACGCGCCGCGAGCGCCACTGATGCGCCGTGAGCGCCACGGACGCGCCACGAGCGCCACAGACGCGCCGTGAGCACCACGGACGCGCCGCTAGCACGCACATAGTTGCCGTGCAAACCCGGCGAAGCGTCGCTCCCCTGCAGTTGCGTTCATGCGGCGTTTCTGCGGAGACTACACGGAGTCCTTGAAGTTGCTACGGCGTTTCCAAATGTAGTACGAACGTCGTGGAAACGCCATGTCGCCGCGCCGTAACAGTTCCTAGCACGTGGTGAGAACTCCGTTAGTGCGCAGTCGATCGCCATCTAGAATGTTATGGGAACGCCGTAGACACGCTATAATCGCCGGAAGGACGCCGTACCATCACCAGATATAGCGATATAGTCACTATTTTCTGCATTTTTTTCCCGCGATCACACAATTTCACATCGCCGCGCCATCGCCGAGGATCGCTGTCTGGTTTGACAGAGGCTTTACAGCAACCTTCGCCAGTTTCCATATATACTCTTCAACATTAAAAACAGACCGGACCCCCTATTATAATAGGATTTATTATGGTATGGAATGGTGCATGGTCGGCAGATGTCTCCCAATAAATATAATATTACAGTCAAAAGTCCCATTCCAGAAAAACATATGTTGTATTTATTATGGGTCGTGGTTTTTTTGGCGGACCCTGTATAATGCAATAAATAGGGGCCCATTAGGGGGAGTGGATTTTATGTCTAGTGAGTATATATGGACAGTGCTGGCAGTCAAATAGTTCAACTAGACAATGAAATAAGTGAAACATTCTTACAGAGAGGCAACTCCTTTATTCAGATATGCTGATTGGACAGTAGTACTTAATGATAGCCTAATGTCCAGTTGATCAAATTCGTAGAGATGACCATTTGATCGGTGATCGAGCCTATCGTGATTAGGCAGGCGATAACTCCACGCTGCTGATGATAGCACAGTTGACCAGGCAGACCTTGTGTATGTCGCTCACCTTTCCTCCTTCTCTCAGCTCGTACGTACCAATGCTACTGCCATCGATCATCCACTGTCAAGTAATATAATGAGATCTCAATATAAAAGAAACACAATCATTTTCAATGAACATTATGCGTTGTTGGCTTTTTCTACATCCCATTTTCATATTGTCGGAAAAAGAATGAGTCAAACTACATACTGAACATTAACACGGTCCCATGTGGTTCACCTACTCTGGAGCCTGTGGTCGGATGTGGTTCACCCACTCTGGAGCCTCTGTGATTCGATGTGGTTCACCTGCTCTGGAGCCTCTGTGATTCGATGTGGTTCACCTGCTCTGGACCCTCTGGCATCTCTCTGATTCGATGTAGACCAGTGGTTCACCTACGCTGGAGCCTCTGGCATCTATGATAAAATGACGCGTATGGAGGATTGGTGATAGCATTGTCGGTGGTTGAAGGTTTTTCAGTCCGCGACATTTCCCCGTACCAAGGCAAGGACCCACCTAGAGTTATAGATACTTCTCACAGTCATATGTCACATAATGTGTCATAACCATGGAAGTTGCGCTCTGACTCCTAGCTCGTTAGGTCTATGTGTGCACAATCTAACATGTTCTAACACAATCCTACAAAGCTGATGCTCGCAGTATACTGAAACGGAGTGAATGGGTGACAACAACAAAAAACAACAACTCATACTTATGGCCAATGTGTCCATGACAGATCCGACCAGGAAGTCCGGAAAATGTGGATAATGTATACCTGTATGCGAAATTTAAAAAAATGCCACTTATATAGCTCTCAACTCGATGCTTGTATACTGCTCTCACCTCGATGCTTGTATAGCTCTCACCTCGATGCTTGTATATAGCTCTCACCTCAATGTATAGCTCACCTCGATGCTTGTACCTCACCTCGATGCTTGTATAGCTCTCACCTCGATGCTTATATAGCTCACACCTCGATGCTTGTATACTGCTCTCACCTTGATGCTTGTATAGCTCTCACCTCGATGCTTGTATAGCTCTCACCTCGATGCTTGTATAGCTCTCACATCGATGCTTGTATATAGCTCTCACCTCAATGTATAGCTCACCTCGATGCTTGTACATCTCACCTCGATGCTTGTATTGCTCTCACCTCGATGCTTGTATAGCTCTCACCTCGATGCTTGTATAGCTCTCACCTCGATGCTTATATATAGCTCTCACCTC
>WNLI01023017.1:0-11719 GCA_025802215.1 Wirenia argentea
AATCAACACTGCTATTCATGCTGGGACTATATGACGTGAATACTAGAGGGTACTATGACATTTCACATAAACTATAGTGGTACTATTATAACATAAACTATAGCGGTACTATGATCACATAAACTATAGCGGTACTATGATCACATAAACTATAGCGGTACTATTATCACATAAACTATAGCGGTACTATTATCACATAAACTATAGCGGTACTATTATCACATAAACAATAGCGTATCAACATTGCTATTCACGCCGGTAGTCCCCGGTACTATATGACGTAAATAATAGCGGATACCTACTATGACATTTCACATAAACTATAGCGCTACTATTATCACATAAACTATAGCTGTAATATTATCTCGTATAATGTAAACAAGATGTAAACAATAGTCATAATATGATGATACTCTATGAATAGCAAATAGGTACTATAACATTTCACATACAGTATACTAAGCGGTACTATTATCACATAAACAATAACCGGTACTAAGCTATGGTGTCAAAAATTGCAGATTGTATGATGTATACAATAGCCAATACTATATGACGTAAACAATAGCAGGTAATATGATATTTGACCTTGTATCCAAATATGAATGAATTGATATAATAATATTGCTAAGATTTATCTTGTACTGTATAAAAGATTAACATAAATATAGATACGATATGATATAGAACTACTATATTACAAATCTAGTTAACACAAACAAACAAAAATTCATTATATAGATATATTTTGATCAGGGTTATTTTACTTATATACGGTAATTTCTCAGTTATTTCACCGGGTCTAAATTCTCAAAATTGCGTGGGTGATGAATTATCTGAAATTACCATTTTTTGGGTAGTAAAATTTATAATTTTGTTATCCTCATAATTGTTTAGTATAATAAGATTCCCCATGACCATTTTAATGGTTAATATTGCACGTAGGGCCTATGTTAGTAATCAATTATTAGTCAAATTTGTGTACTTTTTCCCAATTTTACATAAGTTATTTGTGACATAACGTTGAAATAACTGAAACAGTTATCCCACAAATTGACCACCGTTGAAGTGAGTAATGAAATAACTGAGAAATAACTGAAAAATAACTGTATGTTAGTAAGAATGTTTCTACAATTGTAAATACAAGCCAACTACATGTTAGAACCCACCTGGAAATGTAATTTCAACACAGAAATATTGAAATTGTATGTCCTATACAACCATTACGCAAATAATTTTACTTTCATATTTTTCTGTATAAACTGTAAATAGATTTGTATTATATTCATATAATCTTTGTAATTATAATATAGTATAATTAATTGTAGCAATTAAAAAATTATTTGATATAAAATAAGTTAAAACGACAAAAAAAACGTATTTGACCGTAGAGTAGCTGTAATTATATTGTACATATATAACATATTTATTTTCGTATTATAAATGGAAAATCTGTATAAAAAGAACGATAATTTGTAGTCAATTTTGTTGTATCAAAGCAGCGATCACATTTTTTGTTTTTTGTATATTATTGTATTTTTTGTTATTGGATTATTGGTGTATTTGGTAGGACAGAACTATAGCAACTTTATTGTCGGGTTATCATATTTTAGCAAGCTATTCTTATATAGCAAGCGATAACAGATCTATGTCAAAAATTGGGCGTGGTATTTTTAAAAACACTTGGAAACTTGTAGAAATTTGAACGATATTCCAATTTAAGATGTCTAATTACATTCTTGCTGCACGATAAAACTGCATTTCATATCAAATTTACATAATACATTATACATAGATCTATTGTATCCAAATATTATCATTATTTTCAAGTGTTTATAAAAAATACACCCCAAACAAGTTCGCAGTATTTTTTATTTTTTTCTAAAGATTTATTGAGAACAATTTTGTAGGCATTTAGTAGGAATGGTCAGTAGATGTAGATTTAGAGATGTGTATTATAGAAATAATATGTAGTATACTGTTGTAAAAATTATATAGTAGAGGTGTAAGAATAGCTGAATTCAAACTATAATTTGAATTACGTATTTAAAGTGAAATTGACATAGATATATAAAATTTATTAGTATACAAGTGATATCTAACCCAGCCATGGGCCCATGACAATTGACAACAAATAATTGATGAGGTGTGTTTAGCAACTCGACATACGAGAAGAATTTATTCAAAAACTGAAAATTTTGCTATTTGATTTGAATTCAAACATCAATAGCCTATTCACACACCTTTATTATCTAGCTCAAACTAATATTGTACACTAACTATTAAAGCTCAAAATTACAAAATATAAGACAATATATTAGTTGTATTTTTAGGGGCATTATGTGCTCATGAACTTTTTTACAAATGAATGTCAATTTTGTAATTAATTAATTAATTAGTTTATGCATATCAGTGTTCGCGATAATTTCGACATTCATAAAATTGGGCGCAAATTTAGTTTAGTGAAGCGTGATTTTTCCGCCATCCTATAAACCATCATATATTTTCATCAAGTGGGCAATTATAATCCAATATATTTAAGTATTACTGAGTGTCTCAGAAAAACTGCCCCACTGCAAATTATGCAATACCGTAACTAGACAACTATAGGATGGATATAGGTGCTGTATATATCATTAAAAGGCTTGGCCATTTTCGGTTCCGGTGATATATGATACATGTGTAGAAATTTTAGGATATCGTCATTTAAAGGCAATATATGACACATGTTGAAAATACAAAACTCCCATTTTGACGTATTTTCAAATCCATTGATTGTGTTTAATAATAAAGGATACGCATTCTCAAAACTGCACTTTAACCAGTTTATGATTGATCTGTCTAGTGTGTACACTGAAATCCATCATGTCATCAGTCATAAGTGCAGTTTTGTGGATGTGTATCCGTATCCTTTAGTTTTCAACCATGGAATTTAGGACCATGGATTTGAAAATGAAAAATACGAATGAAAAAATGGTAGTTTCGCAATTTTCACCATGTGTCGGATATTGCCTTTAAATGACTAGGCATATTTCCTTAAATTTCTACACATTGTGTCGTATGTCACCGGAACCGGAATTGGATAAGCTTTCTAGCGATATATATGGCATATTTGTCCATCCTATAGATCTTACGCCAAAATAATAGATGGTTTAAATGTCTGATATCTATTATTCTCTCCGCCAATGAAACTATCATATTTTGTCACAAGTAGTAGACAGTGTCTACCCTCGCATATATGGGCATACGTAACTACGATACAAAAAATAGATGTACAAAAGGCAAACGATATACTATTTTATTTTTTGGCGTAAGGTCTATAGTTTTCTGGCTATTGCACAATTTGCAGTGGAGCAATTTTTCTGGAACACTCTGTATAATCCATTACATTAGAGCAATAACCCACTACATTAATTTTTATGTCCATCCGTAGACCTATTGATACATCTGTAGTGTCATTAGTTTTATATAACGTAGCTATTTGGCATAATAAGTGTATCAAGTTTGTGATCTATGGTATCGAGTTCATCAACCGACTGGTGCGAGTTTGTGCAAGTAAATATCAAGATCATTACTCTCATTGTGTAAAAGAGCTATTCGTATAATCCTTGTTACTGACAATTGACCATTCAGTCATTTATTGGGATGTAGCCTATGGTAAAGTCTCGTAATATTCAAGTGTTCTTAAAATGTGTATAGTACCCCTTTATCCTATATTTTTTAACTTATTAACCCTTACAGGGCTGGACACCACTATAGTTGCACAAAATACATGGAAATTAATTAATTTGAATTCTGTCGTATCATAAATTATTTAATTTCATGAAATGCGAGTGATCAAAAAATTGCAGATAGCTAACAATTTGTGATGGGTAATTTAACCAAATTAGACACGCCTTTTTAGGAAGAAATAAATATATAATCTTGCTTCAATTTAAAGAGACTTTACCATAGGACTGTTTTTCAGATTAAGACTGAAAATTATTATTTGTCGAGTTGTTCAACTTTATAATTCTGATACTGAACTTACATTTGAAACGGCTGTCTCTCAAGCTACACTGATTTGAAACTCGGTCTCTCCACGCCTGTGTTAACAACTTAGCACTAGTCATTTGCGAGACTGTGGGAAATTTTGTCTACAGTTTGGTCCCATGTGTGCGATATTAAACTGGAACCACAGGCCCTCTCATTTCTTTCGGCTCCTCCAAACTTTCAAAAATTGCTTCTTTAATCGTTCATACTAGGCCTACTTTCCTTCTCGTTCCAGTATGGCATGGCATATCTGCTCCATGTGCGTGTAGACAGCGGAATCATATGTGTCGGCATACGACACCTATGTGTCTATATAAATTAATTAATCACACAACCTGTTCCTGCTCGTATGAAAAGTGTGATGGTTAGTAGGGTGGCGGTAAAATGGTGGACATTTGCTGAAATTCATCACCTATTCAGTTGTACATAATAACAAACTAGAAATCATTCATTTGTATCATTATAATTATGTCGATTTGTATTTAAAAATTATAATAAACTTAATTATATTACTATACTTCTGTTTTTTGTTTACTTTGTATAATAATATTCATTGTGTGTAAGATAAATTACCGTACTCTATTATTTGTCCATATTGATGGAATGCCTCGTTCATGTCACAAATTTATGGCGCCAAACAGTTATTAAAACCATGTTTACACCATTAAAATCTGACTTGGCCCATAGATTTGTGTGCCTACACAGTTCATCGTTTTCGTGTGTGAATATAGCATATGCCTAAACATTAGATGCGAAAGTTTACGAAGATTTGCGACAAATACTGTATTATTGCTCACATCCAACCTTTTCGAGCCGGCACAGGTTGGATCACTTGTGCATTTACACTACATAAAAACATGGACCGAGCTACACTGACCCAATCCAGAAATGATAGAACAAGGGTTTACTTTTTGTTTGTCTACTGCGATTTTAAACCCAATACTTCTTTGATGTTGTGAATTTGTGATAATCTTGAGCAAGGCATTCCATCTAAATGTGCATGCTATTATAAATGTTTTCTGTTGTGTTGAACCAAGAAAAGCGTCGCAATAACCAAAATGAAAATATTCTGCGTCATCAAAATATGCAGGATTGTTATGTCAGTACTAATATAAATAGTAAGCATTTGCTTTGAATGGCGGCCATATTGCATTTTTTTGTCGTCCGACCTTTGTTTTGTAGATATTAACGAACACCTGTGCCAAATTTGACGGCGACTTCGAGAAGCAGAGATAAGATATATACCATACATAGTAGATAGATCACTGACAGTGACTTTTGTAGTTAGGTCAAATAATGTAGAATAACATTCAGCCTTTCGCGCTTTACTTGATTTTTATATGATTATGTTTGATATAATTTTGTCAAGAATTACTTGCCATTAGAATTAGGACAAGATATCACGATTAGTGAAAATGAATGTCCGCCAAAAATCTTGTACCGTATCACGTGCATGTAGACAAAATAACAACGTGTACGGTACGGTACATTATCGTGCCTACTATGCAATTACATTGACAGGCCTACTATAATGATGTGCTAAGATCTCGACTATAATCAACCACACATATACCGTTGCTATACTTGTCAAACCAAATTGGTGTCTCCCAAGACATCCCAGATAAGTCCCAGTTTGAGCTACAGCTAAGGCAGTTCCTCTCACGATGGCTCACAGGATACTTTTTACACACATCCTCTCACGATGGCTCACGAGATACTTTTTACACACATCCTCACGAGATACTTTTTACACACATCCTCTCACGATGGCTCACGAGATACTTTTTACACACATCCTCACACGATGGCTCACAATATACTTTTTACACACATCCTCACAAGATACTTTTTACACACATCCTCTCAAGATGGCTCACGAGATACTTTTTACACACATCCAGTGGGTGGTACAAAGTAATCCACTTCACTTCGTTTTATTTCGCTAGTGTAGTCTTAATGTGACCCGAATCGATGCATATTGTTTTGATGCAGCACAAGGTCACTGGAGGTCATGACCGCGAACAATAGATCTGCCCAACTTCTCCCAGCTTAGAATAGTCAGGTGTAGTAACGGTACGATTGGATATGTGATTCGATCTGATTTTGAAACTGATGCGAATCAATTCACTTCATTTCACCTCGTTTTGCACGTATAGCAACGGCTGCAACGCTATAGACACGTCTAGTGTCTGACATAATAAACATCTCCACTTGAAATGCGATCGACATGCACATCACTAGACTGAGATATTCGGTTACAAACGATCAATTTAGACCTTTCAATTTTGTCTGGGTTATCTGTAAAATATAGTCATTATACATTTATCTTGATAGTGTAGTTTTGTGTAGCTCTTTATGCATTCAAATTTTGGAAGATGTAAAAACGCAAAGCATGACATTTTTATACACAGCATTTTCTCGTTTGGCACAGCACGTCCTTGGCCGAAGAATTGCATGGTTTTTGGTTTAGCTCAAAAAACATCACAGACAGCAGCAAATCCATTGTGGGATAGCCACCAACTGCTAAAACAACATTATGGTAATTTCTCCGATATTTCATTACTCGCCCCATTTTTAGGCAATTGAATTTCACTTATTTCAATTCAACGCCCTATACGGTTTTCAACCACAGTCCACAAGTCATAAATATTTTGCATAAAATTGTGAAAAAGTACTCTAATTGTACTAATTATTGATTTTTAACATCCTTGCAACATTTAATCAATAAAATGGCCGCGGACAATCTTATTTGTCAATTATGATGAAAACAAAATTCATGTTATTTTCCAAAGGATGGTAATTTGAGATAATTCAACACCCTGGCAAGTTTGAGAATTTAGACCTGATGAAATATCTGAGAAATGACCGTACCTTGTATGTGTATATAATCTGTGTCCAGTGGTACTGATTCATCGCTTTGGCATGGCATCCAGTCATGGTCATTTACAACTGAAAAGCGGTCCTAGGCTCTGGGACTGTCCAAAGTATTTTTCATAAGACCCTGCCAGTGCACCCCAGAATATTGCGGGAAATGGTTATTTCATCACACATAATTTCCAAGTTAATAACATGGTACGGCGGTATAAAACTATAAAACACGCTATCACTTACTACCCAAACCAATGGATATATTATAAACATCTACCATATAGTTTACGGTATACCGGTACATCAATGATACCATATAGCTTACGGTAGGTAGGTCAATGATAGACCCACAATACCGAATCTATAGTCGTTGCTATACGTGCAAACTGGGGTTAAGCGAAGTGAAGTGGATTGATTCAGATGACTTTCAAACCGGTTCGAAAATTGCACCGTTACTACACCAGCCACTCTAAACTGGGAAAAAGTGGGGCAGATCTATCGATCGACGGTCGTGACCTTGTGCTACACGGGACGTAACTTGTCAAAACCCCCGATAACACGATAAAAGTGATCCGAATCGATTCACTTCGCTCGATGTTACGTTACTATACTAGCGAAATAAAGTGAAGTGTGTCGGAGCGAAGTGGTTTACTTTGTACCTGCTCCTGGAGGTGGTTGAAAATTGAATTCTTCCGGAACATACCACGAGAAAGTGGATTCGGTGTAGCCCGAACTGGGACTTATTGGGACTTTTCCAGTATGTCGCGGAACATAGCGGTATACTTTAAGTATAGCAACGTTATAATTTTAGATGTCACACCTTTACAGGGTGCATTCAGCCTTTACAGACGAAACGTGTGTGCAAAAATTATGTAACCCAATCGTGCGAAACCGAAGGAATAAAAACGTGTTTTATTGCACATATCCGACACTAGTTTGGGAAATATTGGCAGTTTGGCAGCAGTTGGTGGTGAGATCGATGTTGGTGTGAGGTGGAGGGGACAACAGGTGTGGCCAACGGTAGTCCTGCGCGATTCTCGTAACAGTATCCCACTAATCGTATTATAGAAGTTTTATTATTTGTGTTTTACACGAAATGAAGTCATATGTTATTAGTATTCTAAACTCAAATGAGAGTAGATTAGGGTTGTTAGTTATTAGAGAATAGGTCAGATTATTTAAGAATAGATTGTATTTTCAATTATAATAGTATTTTGGTTTTTATATAATTATCAAAATAATTTTGGGACAAAATCTTATGCCTGTCCATTTCATAACATTTTTTGACATACATTTAATTACAATTTTGACCAAAAAAAATTATCCCATATACATTTTTGTTTACAATTTGCAAAGCGTAAGTGGTAATACAGTTATATAGTACCTATGATTATTTGCTAAATTACCTTCACATTCATAGTCTGATTTCATTTTGGGTAGAATGCAAAATAGTAAAAGTATTTTAGAATGCAATGACCGTTATGATACTCTCCCAGGTCTAAAACTTATATTCAACCAATTCAGCCAGCATCTGGCATCATATAAGGTAGGCGCTAGGGGTATCGTTATTTACATCTGCTAATCCACAGAGGTGAGTTTATTATTTATGTAAAATAGTAGTCTTAATATAATAAATAGATCCATAGTATTATTGAAAAATTTCATCAATACTCAATTAAGTAATAGCAGCATTTTCCCAAATGGAAAATGATTGCAAAGCAAATTTTATGCCGACTGGGCCAGGGTTCGAACTCACAACCTTCTGTTTACAAAGTAGCTATCCGCCTACGAGCGTCCGTGATGTGCCTTTAATGTTAACACTTTGGAAGTTAACACTTTCAAACGTCACGTGCCTTTAATTTTTATTGATGAGCGGCTGATACGTCGTATATTCCCGTGCGACTGATGCAGGGAGACCGCAATTTTCAAATTATATTTACGCTTACTACAAAAGAGATCTTGAAATCAGGTTGCTCAGACCGTTAATTTTTCAAATTATGGTAATATTAGCGGTAAAAATAATAAACATGTCCAACGGGTGCGCTGGCCCAGTGTGAACATTAAATGAGAAAAACATAGTAGGCCACTGCATTGTGGTTGGTGTATGTCGGTGTATAATTTGTGGTGGGTGTATGGTGTTGGGTGTATGGTGTTGGGCGTATGGTGCTGGATGAATTGTGCTGGGTGTATGTATTGTACTGGGTAACATGGGCGTAACCATTGGGTAACGGTGGTGCTTGAGGTGTAGTTGTGTTAGCTAGTGCTGTGTGAGTTGGTGTGACTGTGGTCGGGCTGATGTACTTTGACTTGTTGTGGTTGGGTGCTGGTGTCGTGGGTGGCTGTGGTGTATCAATACTACTTACCGCATTGTGGGCTTGTGTAGTTACATACATAGTCTCATTCAGTCCATCGCAAACGTTATGAAAAATTTGAAACAAATGGTCAAAATTTATGTGATGTGCAAATTTTACATAACGTCATAGGATCTATGGACGGTTGGTGACGACGAGAAATGTCTAATGGACCGATCGACCGTGATTTTGAAAATCAGCTTGCTCACAACGTTAATTTGTAATTTTTTGTATGATCAAATTATAAGGTATGTCGTAAAAATAACATGCCCATATCCGATTCTAGGCCTATACCGACATTGTCCCAAAGAATTGACACACCTAACACTGTATAATGTGTTTTTACCCTTTTCAAAGTATTTGCTAAATCAGCAAAAAATCTTTCAAACTTCACGGGAAAAGCCGGGAAAGCCGCTAAAGGAAATTCCCTTACGGGAATTTCCACGGGGAACTCCCTGAGAGATGTATAGTCGGAGATTTCCTGATTGAAACTTCACGTTGGTTTTAACGGGGACCTCGCCGAAAGGAAATTTTCCTGATTGAAACTTCACGTTGTTTGCTTGGTTTCGGCGAGGTCCCCGTTAAAACCAAGCAAACTAATAAAGTTTGCTTTGGATAAACCACCACACAATGTGAACCACCACACAATAAACCACCACACAATAAACCACCACACAATAAACCACCACACAATAAACCACCACACAATGAACCACCACACAATAAACCACCACACAATAAACCACCACACAATAAACTACCAAACAATGAACCATCACACAATAAACCACACAATAAACCACTACACAATAAACCACCACACAATAAACCACCACATGAACCACCACACAATAAACCACCACAAAATAAACCACCTCACAATAAACCACCACACAATACACCACCACACAATAAACCACCACTCATTGAACTGCCACACGATAAACAACCTCACAACGAACCACCATCCAATGAACCATCACACAATAAACCACCACACAATAAACCACCACACAATAAACCACCACACAAAAACCATCACACAATAAACCACCACGCAATAAACCACCACACAATAAACCACCCACAATCAACCACCACCCAACGCACGACCACACAATGAACCACCCCACAATAAACCACCACCCAATAAACCATCACACAATAAACCACCACACAATAAACCACCACACAATAAACCACCACACTATAAACCACCACACAATAAACCATCACACAATAAACCACCACCCAATAAATCACTACCCAATGCACGACCACACAATGAACCACCCCACGAATCACCACACCCTAAACCACCACACAATAAACCACCACACAATAAACCATCACACAATAAACCATCACACAATAAACCATCACACAATAAACCACCACACAATAAACCACCACACAATGAACCACCACACAATGAACCACCACATGAACCACCACATGAACCACCTACACCAGTCGCTTCCTCAGTTCACCAGAGAACAAGGTTGTCGGGCCGTTTATAGGTCCAGAACCGTACAGCCTAGCGACGTAATCAGCCGTTCCTCGCATCCACACGGTCGCCATCTCGCCTACATCCATCTTGACCATGATACTGGCATAGCCGCCAGAACGCTTGGTACTCTGACTGAACGCCCCCGCCACGTGGACACCCATCCCAGCCGTTGATCCAACCGTCTTCGTCCACAGATGTAGATCCGTCGAATGTCCTAATTCAGCCATCCCTCCAAAGGCGAAGGAATACACGCCCGTGACGGGAGCTGTGAACGAGTTGGTGGTGTGGTTGAAGTGGCCGCCCAGGTTATATATGGACACCTCCATCGGTATCACCGTCCACTCGTTTGAGATTAATGTCAGCACACTACCAACGGAGAAGGCGACGAACTCGGCGTCATCACTCTCAATCTCATCTGTGAAACGACATTTAATTATTAGTAGGCTACGTTTATTATCAAACTATTACGAATTTACGAAAATAGTATATAATAAAAACATTGAAAAGTAGTCTATGTAGAATAATTACACAATAAATGTACAGTGTACACTATAATGTGGGTAGGTACAACAATTGAGGAGTGGAATCCATCAGCACGACACATACAACTACACGCGAATGGTATGTACTATGCTGTTGTCAGCGAACCCTCAGTCATGTACATAAGGATACAGAATAATTTCAATTACGATTATAATAGGTACTTATTCTTCATGTTAGGTGTGAATATGGGATAGTATTTTCCCGAAGCCGTTTGTATTTCCTGAGGGCGTACTATCCCATATTCACACCTAAAAATGAATAATAACGAATTTATTACCATTTTGAGCTTATAATCTATTCCCAACCTCCATGTAACTGTACAGTAGGCAGGTTAAGACGGGACGGATCTGGAGACGGAGGAGGAGTTCGATATAGGTCAAACCATCTGCGCATGCTCCGCGAGGGATTCCCCCGT
>WNLI01023128.1:0-11714 GCA_025802215.1 Wirenia argentea
ACCATGACGTCATTATTTGGCTGTGGTGAGACCAGGTATGGGTACAGATGACTACAGAATAGCCTATGATGTGCCAGAGACATGTAGAATGTACGTGGTATATATGGCTATGGGATACATATGGCCGGTAACGAGCATGACATTTTGAGATCCTGGCTCCCGTAGTAATGAAACATGATTGTGCGTCTCGATTTATCGATAGAGGGGGTGTCCCAATGCGCCCCGCGTCACAATACGCCCCGTGTCCCAATATGCCCCATCCTCCCCTATTATTATTTTTTATGGTGTAGAAATGTATAGTGTGATGGTAAAAATTGTGCAACTTTTTGTACACATTCATAGTCACTTACGAGTACATGTGTTACATCTAGAATCTCTAGATATATACGGTAAAGATTCTATTATTTCGACGGTATAGGGATTCTTCATAATCACGGAGATGTCGAATTAATAGAAATTAATTTTTTACGAAAAAAATATACGTACATATTATGTGTATATGGACATTAAATTGAGCTGGATGTGTATAAAAAAGTAAAGTAAAGTGTGACATTTATATGTCGCATTTTGGGACCTCACGATCCGCCAAATGTCTGTCTTACATCATGGCCGTGCGAGGGTAGACGTGAGCAGGGCTTCAAACGAACTATTGATCCCTTTACAATGTATAAGTACAGGGTGCGCGATAAGTAATGACACTTTTGTAAACTATAATAACTTTGCAGTATATGAAATGATATATTCTATTTTAATATATTCTGAAAGAGGAATGATGTTAGTTTTTAATGGGTATGCGTTCTTTTGCACAAAATTACCTAAATGATAAAACGCACACCAAACATTTATCAACATTTATTGGAAAAAAAGCAAAGAATGTCAAAAAGTCATAAAAATATGCAATGGCATTGTCTAGTTTATTATTTATCTGTTTTGTGTACACGAGCACCAGTCCTGTTAATAATGTGTATGACGTCATAAATTTATGAGTACACACGAATAGACCACTAAAAACTATGCAAAGGGATTGAATATTTTCTGACTTTTTGACATCTTTGCTTTTTTCAACAAATTTTGATAAATGTTTGGTTTGCGTTTTAAACCACTTTTAGGCAATTTTGCGTAAAGAAACGCATACCAATAAAAACTTACATCCACCCTCTTTCAGAATATATTAAAATATAACATAGCAATTAATATACTGAAAAGTTATTACTGTTTATAAAAGTGTCATTATTTATGGCGCACCCTGTATATTGTTAGTATATGGACAGCGAGTCACATTTTTATAGGATTGATTGCTAATATCCATGCATCATATATAATATTAGCATAGAGACACCACTTGACTATTTCCATTGCAATGATTATAGTGGATTATAGTCACATCTGCACGACTCTACAACAAACATCCTTTACCGGGAACATGATCACATTTTGTTGCATGTTTAATGCGAGTTGTTGAAAGGAATATTATGTCACAGAAAAAGTTTGCATAAGTGTTTTTCGATTATAAATCTAAAAAAAAATCTACTAAATCCGACGAAACAATTTCCCTCGACCGAGTCCAGAATCATCAATCCTGCAAAACATTGCTGAATATTTTACAATTTTAGTGAAGTCACAAATTGGTGTTCATGTCTTTCGATTTTGAAATTAGGTTGTTATACACAGCACCGTAGTAAAAATCCACTTGTCTATCTATACCCCAGGGATTGTACCATTACTAGTATGTGTGCTTGTGGCTCATTTCCCTTGTGGTTTCAGGTGCAGTGGTTTCAAGTGCTGTGGTTTCAGGTGCTGTGGTTTCCATTTGAGCCGTCATTTGAGGCATGGTGATTCGCAACTTGTTTGGTCAGATGAGACTCGCCCGGTACCTAAATTAGCTATGCTAGATACACGCATCGAGAACAAAAGTCATAAAACCATTCTTTGTATGCTGTGACATCTGGCCTCGAGACTGTGAGCCAATAGTGCAGTAGTGGGTACTGGGTATACTGTGAATATCCTAATTATAAGCAACACATAATAGGCTAGTATCTGTATATCACTCACGGTGTAGTGCTTTGAGCGGCCGCCTTTCAATCGAGAGGCGTGGGTTCGAGGCCGTTACTTTACAGTACATCCACAGGTGACGTGGTGGCTTGGTTTGTTTAGAACCAGTTGCCATGAAAATGATGTACGACTTTAGTACTCTACATCCATGTCAGCAGCTCGCCATTTCTTTATACAGAAACAATGTATGTATCGGCTACAATTTGTATGTCAAGAATAAAAATTCATTACAGCACCATATAATTACTGCAACAAGAAAAATATGCGGCTTTGAACATGCCTATATATTGGTGGGTATTTAATTTAGTGAATTTGCGAATAAACAACACAAACTTGTATATTTTAGCATTAGATATACAAAAAGAGAAAAACAGACATTATTTTATTTTCCGGGAGGGAGGGGGGTGGGTGTCAGTATCTTACGGGGGCAGTAGCTCATTGTGTGTTACTAGAATTCCCTTGGTCAAGTAACTCTTCACTTACCCCCACCATTTTTGTAGCTAAATTGAGTAACTGGATACCGTGTAGCTTAGGTAGGATTTCATAGTGCATTTAAACAAATTAATCTGTACAGAGTCAATGCGATGTTGCCAACAGGATCACTATCGTAGCATTGGGACCCTCACTGAGTCTGTGCAATAATATTCACAAATGAATAGGCTAGTGACTTACATTGGCTGTGGGATGCTCGTGGTCCACATCTTCGGTCATCGTATCCTGCACGGTCATGACAGCATCATCAACGTCGCTATCTGTCAACATCACATAAAAGAGCGTAATCTAATATATCTATTATATGACGAGACGTTAGCACCGTAACCACTAGTGACTGCACCACACCATGGATCCTTGTTCAATGAATGGCATTTCTACACCATAGCTCAGCTGGGGATAGCTCAGTTGGTAGAGTGTAGGACTTGTAATCCAAAGGTTGCGAGTTCGACCCCCGACCAGGGCATTTTCAATTGGGGTTTTTCTCTGTGTTCCCTGGGTGAGAGCACAATGTCATTTCCCTAGCCTCAGTTTACCAAGACTGTAAAATTGGTACTGATCCGTACATACACGGGTTGTGTATAGGTCGGGAAGTAAAGCTGTGCATATAATTATTATACAGTATGATGATGCATTGTAAAGGGATCAATAGTTCGTTCGAAGCCCTGCTCACGTCTACCCTCGCACGGTCATGATGTAAGACTGACACTTGGCGGATCGTGAGGTGCAAAAATACGGCATATAAATGTCACACTTAACACTTTACTTTTTTACTTTACGGTACTTTCTTTACTTACTTTACCATTCTTTTGAATTTCCCTCGTCAAATATTGGTTTACAATAACACCATAGAGTGGTAAAGTACTGACGACATCTCCGTGGTTACTGGTTCTACACAAACTTGTCAATCAAAATATTTTTGTATCGTTGTCGCCAATTCCCAATGGACAGGAAAATAAAATTTTCAAACGCGACATGCCATGGCGAGATATACCCAAGCTATGTAAATTATGAGGAGTGGCTTGATTTGTTACCTTGGAAATGACGTATGACTTGAGTAAACTCACTCTATATGACATGGCTACACATACTGTGCTGCAGCGTACGGATGGACTAACCAGGTATGACACGGGGACGGATGTTGTTCATGGTGTCTACACCCTCCACTAGTACTCGCATCGCAACCTTCACATGTACACATCATATGTCGACAGCTCGCCAAAGAAATCTGAATGTACAAATTGACATGTATGGGTGTGTTAGATGGCAGGACTCATGAACTAAATAAAACCAGAATGTAGAGTAAAGCCATTACGTATGAGTGTCATCACACAAGCATGAAATTATCCATTAAAGTGCCGTTTGTAAGGATGTATTTTAAATATTTATTAGGTGGGTAGTTTGAGCAGTCTGGCGGGATAAGTGTTGAACAAGTCGAATGTCGTGGGTGCAAACCCGTACTTCAGCATTTTATCATGTGAATCTTGCTAGTCTTGTCATATAAGGGGTCACATACCTCTGATTGTACATTTATGTAAATATATTGCGATTTCGATTAGAAGTCCGACATGTACTTTTATGAAAGCTCAAGGTGAGCTAACATTTTAGTACAGCGGGGTCGACACTATATTGACTATAATGACCCATAATTACAGTAGTGTGCAGATTAATGTGAACGCCCGCAAAAACTGAAGACATTTTATAGATTGTATTATTCAATAGTTAAGACATTTATATGGAACATATTTAGATCATCATATAATTATATAATTTATTCCTCCATATAAATACAGAGAGTAGTGTAATATTATTTCACATTCAGGAACTATGCCTTTAATTTTTCCCATAATTATGTCAATATGTCATATAGTATTAATATTCTACATGGTTGCTGACTGATACCATGAATCGATATTATTCTTGTGACATCGTTCTTCAAAATGGTCTAAACTTCAAAAACACCTAAGAATTGCATATTTTTGCCCAATAAACATGGTAATTCTCCTTTAATTTTCCTTTAAATTTTGTTATTTTTATAGATAATGAAAGAACATACTTTTGAGAATAATAGGTGATCCAAATATGTTCCATATAAATGTCTTAACTATTGAATAATACAATCTTTAAAATGTCTTCAGTTTTTGCGGGCGTTCACATTAATCTGCACACTACTGTAGCTCTATTGGCCATTAAATATCCACTACGGATTAACCAGGTTTCTTGCCTGCACATTTATTAACTATTACCCTAATCAGAAACCAAAAAACAACAGACATTAACTATTCGACTGCCAGGATAATTAATTGCATCTTCTCATGATGTGTGTATATATACACATCTTTGGCAATCAGGGAGATATCGTCCCTTCTAACATTGAACTCCAATTATCATTGTATGATCCATTCTACACACAAGGATATTTTTGTATGAATATATACACAATCAACATTAGTTGTTTTGTTAGAAATCACCAGTACACCACCATGGTAACTCATATAGCATAGAAAAATGTAACACTATACGTACCTGTTGATTTCCTCTCCATTCTGTTGCTGTATGCCTTGACCAGTTGGTCACGAGACGGGTCACAATTGCACCCATACACCCAATGAACATCCCCGTCGGCAAAAGAAATTGCTTTCCGCGACAGCAAAACGTACTTGTTCGCCTGTGCAAATTAATATATATATATATATATAGATACTTAATTAAATGTTGCTTTCAGTAGCTTCATGAGCCAATGACAGATAAATGTACCGTCTTGTACATGAGCGATTCATAGAACATGCTATGAATTGTGGGGTAGTCTACATGGCTCAACATAAGAAAAATATCATGTAACCTGCTACAGGTTCCACAAAAATAAGGTGCAATTACCTATAATCGATAATAGGTTACATACTTCATAACTAAAAAATAACTTCATACAGTCCATACTTACAAAAAGTGATTATGTGTAGGCTACATCATTGAAGCTATCGCCTGTATTGTTGATTATTATCACCCTTTTTTATGTCAGGTCACGTCACGTCTTTTTCTTTCCTGCATGTTCCAGGGGTTATATGCTCCTGTAACCTCCCTGTAACCTGAACTAAAGGTTACAGGTTATGTTGAGACTGTAGTCGGCTCAATATTGATTGCACATCCGTTCACACAATGTTTGTAATGAACACTCTGTATTCAGCCAAATCCAATATTTAGTCTCGGTATGTAAGGCAATATGCATGCAGTACGATATTTTGCCATAATTTGCTTACTATCTTCATTTTCATAGCCTGGTAATATGGCCAGAAATATGCTCTAAGCACTCAATAAACAAATTATATAATTAAACTTGTCTAGTGTCTCGATTTGTTGTTAATAAATACCACGGGACACATTAATATATAGGCGAGGTGACCGTGGAAAAAACAAGCACCCATAGAAAAGGCAGACAAAATTATGCTCTGAATCAATCGTTTTCAGAATAGTTCATAATTAAGCACGACCCTTGGAGTATAAATCCAATGCCTAACTGACTGAGCTCTTCCGACCCATGTGTCACAACAGGTGTGTGACTGTGTGTCGGTTCATCAGTTTTACGACGAAACCAATCTTGGTGTTACAGTACAGCCAATTCATAGGTGATGTGAACCTTGATCAACAGAAATTAATACTTTAATAGTGTAATAATTACGTACCATAAGGGTTGAAGATGTGCTGTTATACTCAGTGAGGGTGAATGCGGTGAGGTCACTGTTCAGCGCATGTAGCCCATGGTGTTGCTTTATGAGGACCAGGTACGGTATGTCTCGACGTGACTCAGTGAAATCTGGTGCACATCTTCAATAGGCACCTACAAAATTGTGAAGAGTAGTCAATTGTTTGCGTGTAGTTTTAGAGCATTGGCTTCACGCCCGAGAAGTTGTGTGTTCGAATCCTACATGAACAGAGATTTGTCCCAGCATTTCCACCCGAACCCGTATCAGAGGCATTTGTGCTTGGAAACTTGAATTTGCTGTAAATATAAATGCTACTTAGTTTGCTCACTATTACTATATAAATACAGTCTGCGGATTATACTTTTTAGTCGAATGTATTGTGGATGAACGGACCAGTATGATACAATCATGCGGGACGTGGACAGCTGTTCATTGACTCCACACCAACAGTTCTGCAGACTGAAAAAGTTTCCAATGATATTAAATTTGCATTTCCTAGAGTGGCATTTCATTGGTCTTACCTATGTGCAGTAGTTACACATATAGATCTGGATCTACAGGTGACATACCGATACCGACTATGCTACAATTATACAATGTGTACACATACTATTATTACTCCACATATAACAATGTAATATTTATTATTTATTAATAGCTGAACATTTTATCCACTGCTGAAAACTGGTGTGTATAAGAAATTTAGGGCTAAATAAAAACTTGGCACAACAGTCAATTCAGCTTGGGAAGATGAAAGTGAGCCTCGCCACATTTAATGATATATTGAGCTTTCCAGTGGTTTCAAACGATATCGCTCTCACATTACATGACATAAAATTAATTTTTAATCCTTCAGAGTTCCGAGACACCTTGTATCACAAAGTAGTAACAGCACATAATAGTTAATACAATCATTCAATGCTTAGTTCACATCTTTGGCGCACATGTTGAATGACAGACACCATGTACAACAAAATCGAAACTACATAATTTTTATCCCAAGGCTTACTTTTTTATATAATTAGATGAATCAAACTTAACTAGATGACATACGTGGACCACTGGACCTGGTCATGGGTAGCATCAATACCCGTCTCAACATGTGTTGATCAGACGAGGCTGAACAAGCGTCTCTCCTGAATCGTTTCCTTGTCTCTTGAATTCCCGCTGGACGACTCAGATCACGAGGTCCATCGCGTAATTTGTCCAAGAGGCTGAAGTCATATCGTCCTCATTTGCTCTTTGTACGGGTTTTAGAACTGTACTTGTTAAAGGCACCTGCAAAATGTACACATTATATATACTAGCTCACCTAAGAAAAATGTGAATGAATTCAATAGCCCAACTCCTAATAGACCTACGTAGGTGATGTGAAGTGAATCCAGAGCAATGTTTACAAAGGACACCTCGACAAGCTGTCTATTGTTCATAACACACCATGTAAGAGCTCATTTATTGTAAGCATGTGAAATTGGGATAAGCGCGATATAAGTAAAATTAAGTATAAAGTCATAAGATGTCAATTGCATTGTCCACATTTCAAATTGCGTGACCATTGACCAATAGACTGTTTTCGCATGATGTTGCGGACTCATCGCAGACATGTTGGAAGTTTTTGACCGTGATCAGTAGCCAATCGGACATTTGTTATTTTTCACACCAAATTTCCACCTCTGAAAATCCTCGGAACTTCCTGTATTTCCTTGGAATTCCCTTCAGATTTAAGATAGCCATGTGACAGACTGACGGTTATAAAACAGACAATAGTCACAATACATATATAATATATACAATGAAGGCTATCTAAAGTGTTGACATCCACACAATATCATATGTATTGTAATTTTTTCATAAAATACGGGGGGACAGTAGAGTGGTAGAGATCTCGGGGTCCCGGGTTCAAGCCTGGGCTGCGGCAAATGTTTGTGGCATTTTCTCTGTGTTTCTGTAATTCTCTTGGGCAAGGAATTTACCACTAAGTGCAGCGGCTAAATTGAGCAGCTGGGGACTGGGTAGCTTTCATAGGAGGAATTCTACTAGGTTCTTCCCACTGCCTTCGGAAGTTCGTGTTATGGAAGATGGAAATATCCTGCCCATGTGGGCCGTGGGGTTTTCCGGTAATTTTCTCCGGTTTTCCCACATCTAACATCTAACTTTCAGTCACTTTACATGTGTATGTACTATGTAGATTTCAGTGCAAGCCCCATTGGGTTAGCATCCCCTTGAAATGAGTCGCACTTTATTAATAGTAAGTGCGACATACACATGCCACACTAGGATGTGGTTGTACTCCACTAAGGAATAAAACGTTCGGATATTATATGATAATACATACCTTGTCATTGGATGTTCTCTTCATTTTTTGTTGTTGAAACAAGCAGTCAAGCACACTTCATTGAATCCGTTCAATCCTGTCGTAAGAAATCAAATTAGAATATCATAAAATTAATAAAATTAATTATGACTTGTCAAAGGAACCCATATAATATATATGTATGATGTACATCAAATTTCATAAATGTGATGCTGGAACTGCACAATAAGGTACATCGCTATGTCTCAATCACCACTCTTGGAGTCTTGGTTTTCATCAGGCACATGCCACGTCACCTGCACTTTGACAGTCACATGTACAGGCTTCCCACACGTTGAGAGAGTGTCCACTGTCTGACAGTGGACACTCTCAACGTGTGGGAAGCCTGTACATTTTATTATTATTTTGGAACTTATATGGTAGGCATTTTCCTTGTTAGTGTTAGTAAATAAAATATAATAATGGTACTCTTTCCGTCTTTGTTATTTATTTTACAGCTAAAAATAAACAAATGGGGGGGGGGGGGGCTAAAGTGTAATTCGAATTGTAGTTTAGCCCATAGGCCATAGTGGAAGGTAGCCATATTGATTCAAAAGTTCATCTGGCCCGGAAGTACGGAATCATTTAACATGTTACATAACATCGTTTGTGACCGTTGGAAATACACATTTCCAGTCTATTAATAATTTATAGTTACTTACTTGTAGGTATTAGGTAAGTAACTATAAATTATAGACTGGAAATGTGTATTTGCAACGGTTTACTTAGATTGATCAACCACAATAAATGACAATGCACTGCGAGTGCCGAGTAACCAATTTGAGTGAATCAGACATTTCTAATTTTTCCTGCCAAATTTCCACTTACCAAAATCATCAGAATTTACCATATTTCCTTGGTAGTCGGTACTCCCTGCAGATCTAGGGGGCTTACCTAGCTCAATGGGAGAGTGCTCGACTTGAGACCCAGAGGTACGGGGTTCGATCCTGTGACGCGGCAATCTTGTATGGCATTTATTTGCGAGTTATTCGTTCAGTAAATCGGACAGGGGACTGCCGATCGACCAACAGCATCCAACTCAGCCTTTCATCCTATTCACACGGTTCGACTAGCTTTGCTGGGGTAAGATACCCGCTTGGAAATAAGTCTTCGGATTTTAGCTGTTATCACGGGTGCTCGCCAGTTGCAGTGCCGGCATCCAAAAAACCTTAGTTATTATTTATCGCAGTGGCTAGTCGTCCTGAGATTTTTACCTCCGGACGATGTTACAATTAATATATAAACGTCGTCCGGAGGTCTACCATTGGTCAGACAATCACGTGACTATGACCCTCGCTCAACGTGTGGGAAGATCGATACGCGGTATGGGGATTAATTTGCACACGGAATTTCGTGCATGTTTACTTCCCCTTATAGCAGATGACATTTAAGTGCAAAACAGGGTAGTCACCTCATCGGCGGCGTGGCCTAGTGGGTTAATGCTCTGTCAGTGACCTCGTCGGCCCGAGTTCGATTCCCGGTTGCGGTGATTTTTTTTATTAAATTGAGGAGCAACTTAGAGCATGAAAATTGTCTACGCAAATCACACGACTACGCATGCGTTAGTCGACCTCCGGACGACGATGAAGAGCAATATCATCGTCCGGACTCCGGACGACTAGCCACAGCCATATTATAATACCAAATGTGTGCATAAAAGGGCAACGGTCAAGGTCATTTGTGGATATTTCACGAAAACCAAAAAGTAGCATAGTTTGACAGTGGTCAAAAAAACTTGACCTTTGACCTCTGGCATGTAATGTGCATAATTGTCATTGGGCAATGTCCACTTTAACCACCCACAAATTTTCGTGGTAATTCCTCTGATATTTCTAGAGAAATTGACCAAATATAAAAACTTATCTTTTGTATATAGTGACATCAAATGACCTTGACCTTTTATGTACATGCTTGGTGCCATAATATTCAACACTCAATAGATATCCAACATATGAAGTATTATCAAAATACATCAAATACAGACTGCGTAACAGTCAGTAATACATTCTACAATCATTGTTGTTGCATTTTTATTGCACCTATGCATGTGTAGTTTAACTCAATGCCCCATGTTGACGACATTCGACGCCTCCTCTCATCTCCATGGGACCTTGCGTAGGGTGACCCATAATGACGACATTTGACGCCTCTACTGTAGCCAGGGCTCGAATTACTTTTCGAGAGTCAGGTAGCCCACAGGGCTACCGGGATTTAAAAACTGGTAGCCCTACATAAAATATGGTAGCCCACAAAAGTACGCCTCCCCTTTAATAAATAGCTGTACATAGTATGGCGGTTATGGCCTGAACGTTTCCCAAGTCCTATTCTCCAAAGTACGAAATTAACAAAATATTTGCTGACGGCAAACTCCATTTTGGATTTTTTGATTGCGCATGCACAATGTTTCATGTATAGCTGTCAAAACTAAAAAAAGTTTGACATTTGATTCAAAACTAGTACTCTCTTCGAGTCTTGGGCTACTGGTTTTCAACATTCCAGTAGTCTTAAAATATTTTTAGTAGCCACAAGACTTATTTAAACTGGTAGCCCGTCGGGCTACTGGTGATCAATACCCAGGTAGCCCCACCATAAATCTGGTAGTCTCGGAGCACAGGGCTACTGGGTATTTCGAGCCCTGACTGTAGCATCATTGCATATAGCATGATATCATACCATAACATATACTGTATGGGATACTTAATATAAAACATTATCATTATTCTTTAGAGTAATGATTAAACTTAAATTAAACATAAATATATTGAACATATATTACCATAGCAACCGATGACATCACATATACCAAGAATATGTTAAAATAGTGCCATGGAAATGAGAGGGGGCGTCAAATGTCATCAACATGGGGGAACCATAGCAAAGTGCCATGGGGCAATGAGTTAAGGCAGTAGCGTCACCACCATTGGGGCACTGGGGCACGTGCCCCCCCCTGGGCTTAATGAACAAAAATAAATATTAAGTATATTATGTTAACACAGCCTGTTTCAGAACCATGTTTTCATAACAAACACATGTCACTCCCTTGAAAATACTGCAGAGATGTTTATTCTGTCAGATAACTAATGAGTTGTGTAAATAAATGGTAGATGGTGTCTATC
>WNLI01023239.1:0-11714 GCA_025802215.1 Wirenia argentea
AATATTTTATTGCATTATTTTATTCATCAAATTACGTTTTATCTAGAAACCTGCTAATTTTAATTTTTACCCAATTATTAGGTCCACTGTTAGTTTTAATGTAAATATGTACATACTGTAGTGTATATAGTAATATTTATGTAATATTGTATGTAAACTGTATTTTATATATAGTAATCAATAAACTTTAATAACTATTAGACAACTAAAAAACCTCCATTTATCCTCATCTGGCTATCGTCCTGGGTACGAATTTTCAGCATGATACATTGTGTAGTTTTTGCTGTATGATCTATAAGCCACTTAATAATCCGTGTCCATTAATAGTTGACTAAGTTTCTTTATGGAAATTATTAAACCTGATATAGATAAACCAAAAAAGTCTCGTTGTTTAGGGCACAGCCCGGAAAATAGGTTTTTACAGAGTATTTGCATGCGACATTAAATTACCGGTGACTGAAAATGGTGTTATTTATCCGACGAAGGGAGATAACTCTATATGAAATTATTTTTTTTAATAATACAATATAGCGGTCTATTACAGATTACGACTAATAATATAATAATGAAAACATTAGTTTACAATAGTTTAAAATAATTTTTACATCATAAAATTCCATACGCTTTCTTTTTCTACTTACAAATCCGTCATTGTTATTGGTGATACAAAGATGGAAAATCGTTTATCGTTAGTATGAATTGGTTCGCGTTGCTCGCAAATCTGCATACATTGATTGAGTATAATTGCCTTCATTTTAGATCATTTTTATTTCTACTAAAGCTGTTTACATATTAATTCGCATTGATGCAGTTGTATTCGCATCTGACTAAAATCTGATTTGGATTGGAGTCCCATCGGTTCTGATAAGACAGATCTAAATCAAATCAAAATACGTCAACACGATTCGTATTCGGATAACCAATCTTCTGATAAGGAGTGTGAAAAGTCATTCCACTCTGGTTTATTTGTGCAAGCACACATAAATTATACCAATTGCATGAGCAACCATGAGTAGTTATGCTGCTCAAAATATAGTAGACCATAATCGTTCAATTGCCAAATAATTTTGTGAAATTGTGTTTCATGTTTAAATTGGCATCCTTGAATGTAAAGTCTATTTTTGCAATGATGGGCATCAATTAACATTTGCCTATAATATACATTGATTTGAATTAGAAAGCGTATCTGATATTATGTAAACGTCTTTAAATACATACATGTAATTATTTAATCAGAATGATATAAATTGGCTTATCTAGGTAAACATCAGTCAAACAGCTGCAACAATTTGTACCAAAAACACCACATACATATTAGATAACCGTAGGTACTACGTACGAATTATGGGACTGTCTGTTGAAGCGTAGAAAGTGGTGATGTGAGATCTGTGGATGTTTGGTCGACAGGAAGAGTCGTAAGAGGTTGAGGTCATTCGTGTAAACAAAAATCTGAAAAAGTATTAATTAATGTAATTTATATTATATATCAAAATCATAAGATATAGAATTCTGATTGTTGAGCCCAATGAATGCTATCAGCCTATCATTGAATTCCATAAGCAGTAGCTTTTATTTTGTTCTCAGTAGACATTGAAAGTCAATGTGACTGCGTCAGAAGGATCCTGTAAGAGTTATTCATGTATGGAGCAATAATTATGTACAATGTACATTGATGATAAGCATTTTGTTCATTGCTGAACATGACCACACTTGGTGTGGCACGTAGACTGCAGGCAATTTGGTACGACATGCACCCTGTGCACTCCGCGTGCAGCCATTTCCCTGCTCATATAGCTACATGTATATTAGAGATGAAATAATATAAGGGTCAAGTTTATGTGATCAGCTCTGTTGTAGAGAGGTATGTTAGTTGTGATTTAATTTGTATATTAAATGGTGCATTTTAACAACAATTCTAAAGGCGAGATAGGACATACGAATAAATGAAACAACAATTGAACATACATTAGGATTTTGTATGTAATAAAGTATTATAGAACATATTACCTTGAAAATATTGAGAGCTTTAGATACATCCAATGGGATTTTTGCAGTCCGATGTACAACGGCAGAACTGACAGCATGGGATAGCCATCTTTTGGCATGAGCATCGTTTAGTTTTGCAGTCTTTGCAGTTACATGTGTACGCATATTCATCAGGAAGAGGATTAGTGTTCACAGTTGGTGTAAGTGTATCGTCTGAGGATTTGTATCCAAAGTCACATGGATCTAGCACAATCGGTGCTAGTGCAGTCGTGATCATGTTCGTAGCATATTGTGCACGTGCGATGTGAGCGGCTATTGAACAACTAGTCGGGGGAAGATCGGAGAGGGTCGTGCTTTTTGAGTGGTGGTATAACCAAGTACGCAACTCATTCATGTTCTTACACGTCGACTTTCGTTTTAAGACATTGATGAGAAAACATTCGGCGTTGCTATAAACGTCTTCCTTGTTGGTTCCATAGATTTGATCAAAGTTGTATAAGTATTTCACTGGATCAGCTTTCAGTGCGGCTCCTTTCGTGCCAACCTTGCTCGTGTAATCGGCACCTGAAAAATACGTCCAAACACACTGATTAATTTTCTTACATGAAAAATTGTCTTTACGTTGACCTCATAGAAGTTTACAGCAGCATTTTAAAGAATGTGGCAACTTAAACACATGTATACATTAGGATGTAAATCAGGCCTAAGGATATGTCATGATGTACATATAGAGCTATTTAGGGTCTCGGTGGCCGAATGGTCTAAGGAGCTGGTGTGCCTTTAAACCGATATAGATCCTAGGCGGCAGCCATGGGTTCGATCCCAACATGTGCCGTCGATTTTTACCAAGTAATTAAAATTGGGCAAAGTTTGCTCCGTGAGCCAGCCACGTGAGAAAGTAACCTGCGATAGACTAGTGTCCTATCCACGGGGTGTAGTTTTGGCTAGCTCATCCGCTACAGAAACAGGGTTAAGCTTCTGCTCTATGGGCCGCTCTGGCTCTGAAGGATTTACTTTCACTGGTGTAAAATTTTATCCAAAATGTATCACGCAAGTTTTTAAAATTCTGGTTTATTTAAATATATCACAGTGGGCGAGCGCCGAGGAGCATATGCATTGGGACAGGGATAAACCGACCAAGATACTATGGAGTAGCCATGGGTTCAATACCAGCGATTTTTTACAGAAATATTTAAATTGGAAAGACTTTACTTTGTGCACCAGCCGTATGAGAAAGTAACACGCGATAGTCCAGGCCATTACAGTGATACTTCAGTTGTGTATAATATATTGCAATGGTTCGCTGTGTAAGCATATTGCTACAGTTTTAACCTGTTGAAGTAATAAATATTAATTTGTATAAACTATGATAATTATACAACTATAAATTAGTATTAAACAGTGTTTGGACTGCCCAGAATGCACACCATGCACTAAACTGTTTGTTAGGTGGAATTTTAGTATTGGTTAATATATTGTTATACATGCTTTATGTATGTTACTCAAATTGTTACTCAACTTTAATCAGGATCTAAACACACATATATTATCAAATGAGCATTTGGATTAGTAGTGGAACAGAACTATAGTTACCAGTAATCATGCAAATGATGCAACACTGACAATGAAGCAAGATGCAGGCAGCAAGATGCAATGTGAACCTGTGAGATTATGAAGTGCTGGTAGAACTTTGCATAGGTCGCTGCCGATTTTGTCACCCAGAGTATGAGCGGGGATGTAACGCGTCGACTCTCCAACTCCAGCCCGTATCCACAGCTCAATTAGCCCAATCGATTTTAATTTCTCCCAGAAGTAGAGTAGCGCAACTATAATGTCTGTGTCGGAGGAAATAATGATAAGTTTGCGATATCCAGCATTCGCGGCATGAAATATGTGTGGAATAATCCTAATGTCCGCTTCTTCACAATTAACTTCTAAATCAACGCATCGTTGTGATTCACCATGGTGTACTGACAAGCAAGTAGAGTCTGTTTGAATCACGTGACTCACCACCACTTGTACATCCTTGTATTTGGTTAATGCCTCATCCACCATTGAGTCTCGCAAAATCTTCTGCAGTTTTGTCTTGTTTGAGTTTGAAGGCCAAAAACTCTCCATATTTACTGGCATTGATGTTTCCTTGGAAATCTCACTCAAATCAATTGCTTTAGATTTGCCACGTCGCTGTCGTTCTGCATCTTTTACCGAATTACTGACATATGAATCGAAGATCAAGTCGATTCGTGTAGCACATTTGGATACATTCATAACATACGACACAAAATTGTCACTGAATTCGCCAAATGAGGTGACTTTGCTGGTTTTCAATTTCCGTACGTTTGCCATAACATCAACCAGAACGGCATGCTCAATGTACTCACTGTCGGGACTATCCTGTATGTAGTCATTTTCTGACAAATGAGTAGCTTCCAATTCTTTGATAAGTTGGCTCTTTGCTGGCTTTGTCATACAGCCATGCTCATCAAAAAGTACTGTTGATGGTACAATGTCGTAGCTCAGTAGTACATCCGATTTATGACCTCGTGATTGGGCAACATCAAAAATCTTTTGAGCGGCATCCACAATTTTCTTTTGAGCTTTCGTCGATTTCTTTGTGACTGTAGATTTAGTTTTTTTAGCCAGGTAGAAAGAATGAAATGTTTTCAGATTATTTCGATGGATTGTGTCAAAGATTTTTCCTTCACGACTCACATACCGTGCATTCCTTAGTTGTTCATATGTTCTATTGCCAATTTGTTGAACTTGCAAAATTTGGTCAGTGATTGCAGTTGGCATTTCTTCTTGAGTGAGAAAATTGTGCAATTTTGTTCCAGTATCAGCATGAAATGGGTTCTCAAATTTTTTGACAAAGTCGATCATTTCCTGTATGTTATTTTCTTCATTGTCAGTAAACGTTTTGGTACTTTCGTGAGAGGTCTGTAGTTCACCAACCTCAACCTTTGTCCCAGTAATTTGTCGATGGAGATTAGAGACTGCGAGCATTTCATGATAGATTAATTCCCATTTGGCGACAAACTGTTTGCGTTTCGTGCTGCCAATTATCCCTGCCGTCCCTTTTTGCGAGCGATTGATGGTTTGCTCCAAGCACATGTCCATCCCAACAGATTTGAATGTGCCGTCAGTCCTTTTCACCACGAACTCACCATCCATAAACTTGGTGTAGGTTTCTGGTGAGGTCTCGGGTAGTCGCCGCATATCCTCCAGATATAGGGAACACCAGCGTGTGTAGTTCGTGCAGTCGAAGGCGGAAAATAATGGCAAGAGAGACTGTACCGTATCCAAATGTAGAGGCCAGTTCCCTTCCCGATCACTTCGAATTAGGTTTCGCAAAAGTCCAACGAGAATCAAGAAATGGTTCCAATAGCGGAAATTTTCGTTTTTCTCACAACTCTGTTGAACATATTCATTGTAATCGTCGAGTAAGACTTGCGAATTTTCTTCAAACATCTTCAACAAGCATTGTGACTCGAATTTCTTCTTTTCTGCAACTGCCGACTTCAAATCGATTAGATAAGTTAAGACTCCACGGTACTTATCGACACCGTAAATGTGAAAAAATTCACACCACTGCAATCTCGTCAAGGTCTCTCCAAGGAGCTGCATGCCCTTCACTGATCTCACATAATGCCTGCCCGTCAACACCGATTCTACAACATTTATCCCAAAAATATGATTCTCTGTCCAAATTTTTTCTGCCTCACTACCTCGAAGATATTTTCCTAAACAGCTAAGAACAATTTTTATCATGTGAAATGATCCCATGCATAACACAATATTGTCAAACTCGTCTGGACGCAGTAGTTGTATCTCTTTCGCGATACGATACACACCTTCATCACATGATATGGGGAGATTGGTTTGAGTGAGTTGAGATAGGATATCTTGGAAATTTTTCAGGGATGTATATACTGTCGAATAGTCAGTAACCGGGAATGGCAAAACGGGAAGAAATGCGACGTTTTTTACTTTAAGTGTTTCTTCAGATAGAACCGAGTTGCATGCGGTCCATGATGGCATTATTTGTTCTTGGGGTTTAGGCTGCACTTGATTTGGGTCACTCTCACACAAATCCAACCTGCTGAGGGACCATGCCATATCCTTTGTTTGTATAGTTGATTTGTCATCAGAATTCATTGAGAATAATTGTTCTTCGACTTTGTAGGTATCTGCTAATTCACCACGTTTAGTTGGTTTGAAAAATGTCTGTTGTTTCTGGCATTGTAGTTCTGTAGTAAATTGACGTGCTCTGTGTACTACGTCGGTGTCGGATATTTTTGGTTTACATATAGCGTCATTAGTTTTTTCTTGGAAGAGTACACTGACAGTGTCATGAGTGCCGTGTCGTCCGGACAGTGTTGCCTCCTCGTGGTCAAAATTATCGAAGGCTGCAGTTGTGTAAAGGCCGGGATCGAAATGATTTGGCATGGGGACCGAATGTTGAGAAGATGAGATGGTAAAGTTGGCTAAGTCGTTGTGATAGCGCTGTAGTTCATCGTAACTCATACACAGCCCTTGATGGTTAAAGCTGGTGATCAAGGTCGCACTTTTACATGTGTCGTGAATCACAGCACTGTTTGAGATATGTAATGGGGTTTTCTTTGTACCGTGATGAAGGATATAGTACATTGTCTGAAAGAGGGTCTGCACATGGCGATAATTTTTGTCGGGATTTTGTTCACCATCAGGTACATCATCGGTATTAGATTGAAACGTGGCCTTATCAAAATTAAATACATGTGAAAAAAATGTCAATAAAGTGTCCGGTATGTCGGTTGAAGACCATGACTGTTCCAAATCGAAGGCATCGGCAAATCTGTCCTCCAAACCAAAATCAACGTTTTTAAGTTCTTCACGTAACTTTGTTGCGCAGGCGCGAACACTATCAGTAGATCGAATTTTTTCAGCCATATCTTTTGAATCGCATGAAGTTTTAAACACCATTCTTGATTTATTTGCTTGGTTCGGTGAAGTAAAAGTGATCGAATCTCCAAAATGATTATATAGCAGAACTGCAATGTCACGATTTCTAACATTTGTGTCGAGTAATAAATTCATTTGATCGCGTATATCACTTAATTCATAACCTTTTTTGTTTTCTAACCCAATTTCGATATCAGGAATAATTTGTGACCATGCACTCGCGCGTTTCGATTGCTTCTCCGTTGTTGTTACAGTCGCAGATCGATCATATTTTCGAAGATAATTTTCCATGCAGAGTTTATGGTAGAACAAATCGGCACCAAAGATGGATGTAGGCTCTTGGAGATCGCATACTCTGGTATACACTTCATCTTGCATGTGGACGGTTGCGGACAAAAACTTTCTCGCTCGACCCATTTCACAAATTCTAAATTTGTCGATACTACCATGGTGTTTAATGAAACCGCAGATTACACATGTCTTCTGATATGGAGCTACCGGGTCACTAGGAGCAGTTCTTGACAAATTATGTCGATCAGATTTTCTTATTTTACTTGGTGTTGCTTCACTATTATCATTTGAGCATGGTGCATTTTCTGTAGCATTATTATTGTTCTCTATTGTGTCTAATCTTCTTTTGTGTGTGTAATTTTTGTAGCAGCTATTGCTTAAGTGGTACACAAAATTATTGTCAGTAGCTACACTTAATCGTTCACTCACTATATCTTTGCGTATGTTCGCCGCATCTATGATTTTTCTTCGTCCATTTTCAGTAGATATTACATCATCTGAACATACGCGTTGACATATGATGCATTTGGAGGCATCATAGGCACTTCCTATTGTGAGACTGGTAGATGGAGTAGATGGAGTATTAATATTGGCCATTATCTGAAATATAATTTTAAAAACATTAGGCCTATTGTAGGCTACTTATATTTAAAAACATATATCGGTCTGTTGTGTGAGTGATCATGGGTTCAAATCCAGTCCCATTTATCCATTATGACATCCGGTATTCTTGGACAAGGCTAATCACCCCTGTTCCTTATTCGCATGACATTAAA
This sequence comes from Wirenia argentea, assembly GCA_025802215.1. Classification (NCBI taxonomy): domain Eukaryota; kingdom Metazoa; phylum Mollusca; class Solenogastres; order Pholidoskepia; family Gymnomeniidae; genus Wirenia; species Wirenia argentea. Next base: position 7,995 of record WNLI01023239.1, read on the forward strand.
CCACAATTACTATAATGGCCCAAGCTGAACATTACCAAGTTCATGTTTCACAATAACATTTACATTTACATTGGTTCTTAATAATGTTATATAAATGGATTTCCTTGCTCTTCTCCAGACATGCAAGTGTGATTGAATTTTTGCAGTTAAAATGTAATTGTGAAAAATTGCCTTGGCCAGGACTCGAACCCGGGACCTTCCCCTAAATCTATCTGTCCTGCTCCCAACTTTGAGTCTGTACATCATGTAACTTGATCCACTCAGAGCTTTCAACATTACTCAACCCCAAATTAAATTAGGCTACCTGGAGTCCTGGGCCCAATTAATATGATTACAGTAGTTCAATCTGTTAGTAGCCTACTGCCTGTATGTAAGTGTATGCCTATATCTTACCCCATCTTTATTTAGTAATTTACCTCATTTAATTATCATTTCTTGAATCCCATCATTCTCATGGCCTACTAGGCTTGATTGACTAGTCACTAATCCCAGCATAAAATCCACAATACTTAACATAATAAGCCCAAGGCCCTTGGAAGCACATGTGGTAAAAAAGGTGCTGCACCTATTTTTTCACCAATATGACTGTTAATATAAGGATGTAAAGGAACTTTAAAATCCTTTAATACTATCTACTAGTATAATAAATAATCTACTACACACTGGTGAGAGTAGGAAGAGTAATTAATTGCTAAGACACTGAAGACAGCAAACTCATATTGATCCTCTGCAGTAAACAGTGTGACACTGTGATTCTATGCTATCACTCACCTTAATTTAAGTATCCTAGGTTGATCATAAGCAGGTATTCCATGTTGATAAACACATATTTACACAACACAAAACCAAAAACCAATAGAAATCAACAAACTTCTAAAGCAGGAAATAAACTGTTTGTCAGCCATTTTGATTCTAAGGGAAACAACTTTGCAAAATTTTTAGCAAAGGGAGGTTATTTTTTTTAAAGCTTGTGTGCATTGATAAAAATATTTTGTGGGAAAAAAAATTGGTTGCTACATCTGATTCATGAACCCTAGTAACCTATTTTCCGGTATTTGGCACTAACACCCAAACTATCTGAGACACAGATACCCTAAACTGTTAAAATACACAAGGTGTCTTAGTCAACTATTTATGGACACGGATTATTAAGTGGCTTAAGGATCATAATGCTTTCTTGTGTATGGGTTATCATCATTCTGTATACAATAGTTGTGTAGTTGCATTATCTTATATTTTCCTTAATGAATACTGATTATTTGGAGAAGTTATATCGGATATAGGCCTACATTATCATTCTGCTGTGTAATTACTAATTAGATATAGATCTGCTGAAGTTACTGCTATCCAATACTGTACCTATATTGTAGGCTACAGTATAATAATTATATACAGTATGCTATACGACTTGACTCAAGTATAGCATTAGCCGGTACCTAAAATATCATAACATTTTTAGTTTATATAAAGACAGACAGTTTCTTCGTTTCTCATATCTCGCGGAAGTGCGGGCGACACTTCAGACAATGTAGGCTAAAGAGTAAGAAATGTGTAAAGGTCCCTACCGCGAGTAGTCACATGCATGCATGAGAGACGTATACGTGATGCATTCTTGGATTAACATGATCTCAAACGTGACAAAGTGACACTGACCAGTGACCACTCGCCATGTTTCCGCCACCGAGCTCCCCCAGGAAGGACTACAGAGGAGGTCAGTAACATACGTTATAGTATATATATAATTTATTGGTAAAGCGTAAATAATACACTATACAATAATAACAACAACAGAACATAATATGTACAGTATATATAGTATAGATAGACCTAATCAAGTATGACGACTTTAGTACTTCACTGCTTCGGTACCGAAATTGTATAGGTGTACTATGTAGATATCAGAGGTCATGTATACAATAAATCGCACATCTACAAAACGAATGGATGTCCATTGTCTATAAAGATCATGTTAGATAATAACATAAATATACGCTGTGAGCGACCCTGGCAGATACGGGCCAATGTGACACTATCCATATGCGGTCCCACACTCCGTGAGCGACCATGCCAGGTGTATAACGGGTCAATCTCCTATTCCATACACTGTGAGCGACCAAGACAGTCAGACGTTAGACAGTATGCTACAGCATCAGGGGGCACTATCCCTATGTCTCGCTTATGTCTCACACATAACGAATTATACATCATCTGAAAATAAATGCCATCGTGCGAAATTCTTAATTAATTTAGCGTATATAGAATGGATTTTTTTCTGTGACTGATGTGAAGCGACTAAAACACAAGGAAAATGTCATGCTATATCTTTGAAAATGGAACATAATGACATTTGGATAGCTTTCAAATGACGGATACCCTATCATTTTCAACGTTTAAGTCAACAAAATATCACCGTAGCGAGCTATAGGTCTACTTCACAGAGATATATTTCAATTTGACATTATATAATATATAACGACTAGACGATCAGATTTCTATGAATCTCGGGTATACGTATAATATTAACGGATACTATTGCATTAATGCATAACACTGCACACACCCCGCCATATAGGACTACTCTGCATGGGTGTACAGTACTATATACGTTTCACGCGCTATACCTGGTAGCCTATATTGTAATTATCACACAAGGCAACTATGTGTGTCTTTGTAGCCTAACTAATGTGCCCTGTGGCCAAATGTCTCTTTTATCTCTCCTCTTTTTTATCCCACTTCCCTTGACTCCATTAGCGTCTCGTGAGTTTCCGGTGCGCATTGGAAACGATAGGCCTACGATACAATGATCTGCATTCGTAGATTCGACACGGTATGAGTTATGTAAAACGAAAACAACAGATCAAAGTGATATAATGTGCAGACAACAATATCACAATTGTGATGTGATATCACCTCCAGGGTATATTATTGTGATATCCTTCTTCACCGAATGCTTGGATTCGGTTGATTTGTCACACTAATTAGACGAAGCTGGAAGTAAAACATGACTTCAGATTCAGCTGTACAGGGATAAAGACATGTGGTAACTGGTAAGGGTGTAGGATTGTCATGGTGGGTAGCACTTTAGATTCCAGGTGAGTGCATCAGAACATGCAATCGGTCAAGGCTTGCGAAGCAGCATGCCTCAAATGGCTCGTCCAAATCGTAAGTCTAAAGGAGAAATCCGCGGATAACATTGTATTGCCTTGGTGGGGGGAAATCGCGAGACTGAAAAAAACGCTAACCACCGACAACGTTCAATCAGGATCGTCGGTATAGTACACCCCAGTTCATCATAGGCATGCAGCAGAGTTCTGCAGAGCAGGCGGATGTGGTCAAAGTCGGTGTCCCTCCCCTCCTACTTTTGCAGTGGCGACGCTGTGACGGTGTAGTGGCGAGGTTGATGTGACAGAGTCGATGTGGTAATAGGTAGAAAACGAGAATCTACATGACTACATCGAGTATTATACCACATTATTTAGAGCAGTGACCAGCACAGTACTGTAATTTTCTAATCAATACCAGTAAGTGCATTGTCCACCGATCTCGACTCCTAAATTGGTATTGACCTTGCAAATTGCATTGCATTTGACAGTTGATACTAGACTCCGTCGTACCCTCGTACAAGTAGGTATAGCACTCAGCCTCGATGTCAGGTTATCGACAATAACGATGACAGTGTGAGGGGTGGCACATTATCGACAACAGAGTATCAGATTCTGT
>WNLI01023350.1:0-18344 GCA_025802215.1 Wirenia argentea
CCCGCATTGACCTCACCCTTAGCATGGCGTGTCCGCAGTTCAGTCACGATAGATATGGGGTGTAGTCCTGCGTTTTCAGCCAGAGTAAAGGGTATCACTTCCATAGCCTCGGCAAATGCTCGTACACACGTCTGGTCCAATCCAGTGAGAGTGTTGGCGTACTCGGTGAGACGGATTGAGAGTTCAATCTCTGGCGCACCACCTCCAGCTATCAGGGCTCTGGCAGTAGACACACGATTAGTTTATGTTTAAAGTGGCATATCGCAAATCTATTATTGTCACCATGAAGGCTAATTAAGTCAACTAACACCATGCCATGCCATAATAAACATAATTTTATAGTTTTGCCTAGTTCAATACACTTGCATACGGGAGCAGATCGATTCTGAGCGTAATTTTCTTGGCTGTTTCTGCACGCTGTCCGTTGTCCCACAGTGACATATGCGCAGCACATGATATCGATTGGTAAAAAAATCGAAACAATCGACAGACACGTTAATTTGATTCACAAGTTCGTGCCCCGGGCAATGCATTATACAATTGGATTATTTTCTGGTTGTTCTCTGGGTAAGAACATTTTCTAGCCTAAGGTTACAAATCCTGTAAATTGTGTACTAATTGTACAATGTTATGGTTATGTATAAGTTTGGAAGTAAAGCTGTGCATCTAATTATAATTATACATTGTAAACTAAAGGACTCGGTGCATGTTCGATGTTCCCTGGCATGGTCATGATGTAAAACGGACATTTGATGAGTGGAGAGTTCCAAAAATAAATGTCCCTTTACTACATGTTAAAATCTACAGTGTAGAATTTTAGGATACAGGAAAGGCGAGTTTGAGACACAAATGTAGGTCAAGGGTGACAGTGTTATATGTGTTGAATTCCAGCTTTCATTCCTCTGTCACTATTGCATTAATACTGTACTAAAACAAATTACAGTATGTAATGTTGCACAAACAGCCCCTGACACAACACAGCGCCAATGTTAGACTATCAATGCATTGGTGTAGCACATTTTGTTTCCCCCTATTGAAGACAATAAATCTCCAATAGGCCTACTAGTATGTGCAGGATATTACTTCAAACTAAAAACACCTACAGTACTAGACGAGCATGGAAAAAATTCATCTAAATTGTATGACTCGCATACAAAGAAAAAATATGTTTTAAGTACAACAAACATATTATATGATATATAGGAAAACTTACTTTCTCTTAACAAGGCACCTAATGACACAGAGGGCGTCATGTATAGACCGGTCTGCCTCCTCTAACACTAGTAGATTCGAACCACGGACCAAGATAGACACAGTCTTGCCTGCGTTCAGTATACCTGTGATCTGTAACATATAATCAAGATACAACTTTACAATACATACAGCAATTTAGATATACTACCAGCCAATTTGTAGTTTTATTTAACTGTTGGACAGCTTACAATATTGAACACATGTGGTAGCTATGTTAAAAAAAAAGCTCTCCAGTGAAGCGCCACTGATTAAACACAAAAATTAAAATTTGATAGGCAATTCATGTAACGGATACAATTAGCATATCAAACCTTATTACCCTCATGTAATGAAACACGAGAATTCATTACATCATTCAGTATTAACATCTGCTGATACCTCCAGTTATGAAACTAAATTTGCGGAAATAGTATCTCCGAAATAGTCAACTAATTCTAAATTTCCAGCTCATGTGCTAAAATTTTGCACATTTTGCAGAGACATTGGCGTGTTAGACAATTAAACCAGAATAAGCCCTAAATTCCGTAAACAAATGTACTGTACTATGTACGTAGCTGTAAACTCTAAGGTACAAACTACACTAGTATACCTTGACGACTTTGCTGGTGCCTGTCTGCACTTCCTCGACGAGTTCGGCCGTACCGAGGTGCTCGGGGACGAAATGGTCAATGCTGGCGATCGGCCGACACGATAGACTCTGTGGACATCACAATACATTATGCATTATAACTAGTCCATGGAAATTTCGCTACGCATAATGAATAAGTATAGTTGTACCAATGGGTAGAAGTGATCAATACTCATATTGGGCTGGCATTTTACCGTAAACTTGGGGCACATCACATGCCATGAAGAATGTATTTAGGCGTGAGAATTTCAGACATCCGGAGTAGCGGCTTTCTCTGGGTACTCAGTAATAACTTACCCATCGGCACTGTCTAACACACATATTGTTTTCATCGCCGGGCGTAATATATATGTAAGGTGATGCAGCAGAACACACATCTGATTGATATGTGATTTGTGTACAACAGGAGGTTCTGCGAGTAGCATAGTTAATTTACAAGACAGTTGAGTTGCATCAGGCAAGCAGTCAATGATTACAAATCAGCATGCCAAAGATCCTGTCTAGGAAGTCAGCGCAGAACATTGCCTCGATGGGGAAAGTATGCACACTGAAAAAACCATAAGCATCATCAATGCTCAGACACGATTCTACTTATTATGGCTCGGTCTTCAATGGGAATAGAGTGGCTGAACCACAGGCCCAAGCATGTGGTCAAAATATGTGATCTTAGTTGTGGCACTGAGGCCCATGTTCAGGGTAACACTCGCTACATATTAATTTGGTAGTGAAGAGATCAGTACTGGTATGTAGATTAGTTTGCAGTTACCTTGGTAATGAACTCTATATCCTCCCTGTCAACGTCCTTCACCACCATGATCTTCATCTTGGCCAGGAAATGGAGGGCTAGGTCACTGGCAGCGTCTCTGTGTAACATGGGAGGTGTTACATCGGTGTTACATCAGATATGCGTTACATTAGAGTGTTACCAAGTCATGCTACATCATGTAGTGTTACACATTCTTTACAACCATGATCTCCATCTTGGCCAAGAAATGGAGGGCTAGGTCACTGGCTGCGTCTCTGTAAGGCACAATTTATGTAACATATGACGTTACATCAGGCAGTGTTACATCAGATATGCATTACAGTAAGTGGTGAAACTAATGCCTTCCCAGTGTGAATGTCCTTTACCACCATGATTTTCATCTTGGCTAGGAAATGGAGGGCTAGGTCACTGGCTGCATCTCTGTAAGGCACCATTAAGTGTTATGACAGTGTTGCATCAGATATGCGTTACACCTGTGGTGATTAATTCAATGTCTTCCCTGTCAACGTCCTTTACCACCATGATCTTCATCTTGGCCAGAAAATGGAGGGCTAGGTCACTGGCTGTGTCTCTGCACCGTACAGTCACATCACAGTCTTACAATAGTCAATGTCACAGTTATTTCATTTCGTTTTATGTCTTACCTTCAGCATTATTATATTGGCCCAAAAAAGTCTGGTTTGAATCCACATTCGACTTACCGGTGTCAGCTATGTTATAGTTGTTACTGTTACATTATATAGTCATATATTATTAGCTCAGATGTGTAAAGGTATAGACCAGTCGCTGCATTTAAATGAGTTATTGTTACACCAGATAGTGTTATACATGATAAGAAATGGAAGCTACGCTACTCGTAGGTTGTAGACGAACAGCGTAGGCAAGATATTTTTATCATTGCTAATGCATATGCAAAACGTTACGCATAGTTAAGCTGAGGATCAAACTTTCAGAAAAGCCGTGTACAAAATAGAGATTGCAATCGCACTTGTACAGGTCTACGTTCTTACATTTAGTCGACTACACTAAAGGTACAAACCGTAGGATGGACTTTTGTATAAGGAGCACATTGCAGCCAGCTTTCTTGATTACTTTACACAAATCGAGTATGTACTGGCGTTCTTCCTTTAGTACTCTGTCCATCTGAGTGTAGTCCGAGACCACCACCTGGTTCTCCATCTGGAATAGAGACGGTACAATTCATGCCTTGCCCAAGGACACCACATACAAATATACAACTCGAGTATGTACTGGCGTTCTTCCTTGAGCACTCTATCCATCTGAGTGTAGTCGGACACCACTACCTGGTTCTCCATCTGGAATAGAGATGATATGGCGAGATGCCTTGCCTAAGGACACCACAATTCACAAATCGAGTATGTACGGACGCTCTTCATAGATTACTCAGTCCATCTGAGTGTAGTCTGACACAACGACCTGGTTCTCCATCTGGAATAGAGATAATACGGTGAGATGCCTTGCCTAAGGACACCACAGAAAATACACGTCCAGTATGTACTAGTACTTTTCCTGAGTACACAGTCCATCTGGGTGTAGTACAGTCGGAAACCTCTGAATTCTCCATCTTAAACAGAACATGGTATCAAGTGATGCCTTGCCTAAGGACATAACAGAAATATACAAGTCCAGTATGTACTGACGCTTTCCTTCAATACTCTGTCCATCTGAGTGTAGTCAGACACAACCACTTGGTTCTCGATCTACAACATAAGAACACATTACATCGGGTACAATGGGATGCCTTGCCCGAGGACACCAAAAATATCTACTGGCTTTCTTCCTTGAGTACTCTATCCATCTGGGTGTAGTCCGAGACACGACCACCTGGTTCTCCATCTGGAAGACTGGAATAGAGATGATATGATGAGATGCCTTGTTTAAGGATATGACACAAAAATACACATGTCCAGTATGTACTGCCGCTCTTTCTTGAGTACTCGGTTCATCTGAGTGTAGTCTTGACGGCATCACATGTTTCTTGTTTCTACTACCCTAGTTCACCAACTGATGATATGTATCAACATTGGGGCCATACCGATCTACGCTGAAGTGCCATTTCCCCAAGACACCCTTCGGTAGACGAATATTTTTTCAGACCAAACGCTATAAGATACCTACTGTATTCAAATTTTGCAGAAATAGTCTTTGACACAATACTGTGACAATGTCAGACTATGAATGCATTGATGTAGCACATTTTGTTTCCCCCTATTGAAGACAATACATCTCCAATAGGCCTACTAAGTATGTGCATAATACTAATGTACACAGATTTTTTTAACACAACACAATGTAATGACTATGATATCAAGTATGAGTAAGGGCGTCCCTAGTCAGTCGTAGTGAAGGCAATCTATCCGAGAAAGAAGACATATAAAGCTTCTACCATTACAGTGAACCCTCAATTATATGCCATCTATAAGACCGGCTGAATTTTGGAGGTAGGTGGCGGATAAAGTGAGGTAATAACTCAATAAGTACAGACAAGAATTGTGGACTCGTAAATTATGTGGCGTTAGGTGACGGACTGAGGGTGGCGAAGGATAGAGGTGTGGGTAGGCGAGGTTCACTGTACGTGGGATAGGTTCGACACAAATTTTTGTATGGCATTATTTCTATTTTATCGAGTATTGCTTACAATTTAGTAGTTCAATACTTACATCAGTCTTGGGTGGTGAGAGGCAGAACTGAATGAGGCCTATACGCGCTTTCTCTACACGTCCTGGTCCACCGATGTGGGAGAGGCTCTGGGTTAGTACAACTCCATCTATGAGCTCTGTATCCTCCACCGTACCTCTGTAAGACAGGCCTGCTCATTGTAAAGTTCTATCTAGACAGCAGAGGAGCCACTAGCCTTCTCTACGCGGCCTGCGGGACCACGGTTTTGGGAAAGGCTCTGGGTCAGTACTACTCCATCTACTGTATGAGGTCTGTGTCTTCTACTGTGAAACAAAAACAAACTCAATACTGATACAGACAAAGTGGTGGGCCGCCAATGTGTGAAAGTCAAGCTCTGAATCACCAGCATTCCACCTACGTACAGTATAGCTCAATGTCCTGCTACAGAAACGCATAATACAAACAAGAGGTACGAGCCTTTGCTACACGGCCGGGGCCACCAGCTCTGAGTCACCATCACCACCACTCCATCTATGAGCTGAATGTCCTGCTAAACAAATACATAATACAAACAGGAGGTATGAGCCTTCTCTACTCTTCCTGGACGACCGATGTGGGAAAGGCTCTGGGTCAGTACAACTCCATCTATGAGCTCTGTATCCTCCACTGTACCTCTGTAAAACAGACGCATTGCACAGTTCTATCTAGAGACGAGGTACGAGCCTTTTCTACAGGAGTTGGCCGTCAATGTACAATACCTCTATGAAAAAAACTCAATCCAGATACAAACAAAGAAGTAGTACGGGCCGCCAATATGTGAAAATCAAGCTTGAATCACTACTATATGAGCTCAATACATAAACAAATACATAATACAAACAGGGGGTAAGAGCCTTCTCTACACGGCCTGGGCTCTGGGTTAGTACTACTCCATCTATGAGCTCTGTGTCTTCAACAGGCTCATAATACAGACAGGGAGGTATGAGCTTATTCTACATGTGTTGGTTCACTGATATGGGAATTTGGGAAAGGCCCGGGTGATCACTTTCTTTGGGCAAAGCGCTGGGTCAGCACTACTCCAAAACAGACGGAGAGGCGTATAGCCTCCAGCCATGGAGCCGAGTCACTGCAAGTCCATCTGTACAACTTTTGCGCATCTAGAAAATTGAGATACCCAAAGCGAGGGTTTTGTACATGACGGACTCCTAAAATAGGATCCCAAGTCATATAACCACTACAAGTTCTGTATCCTCAACTAAAGCTATGCAAATGATGAGATTGGGCAATATAATAATGAATGGTTATATTATGGACAAATAAAAAATAAACGAGATGGCTTTTCTAGCCACGACACAGTTGTGTAGATCCAGGCATAGGACACCTCGTTGATTTTGCGGATATATTTTCATAAAGTTCCACTGCCCGGGTGCGCCCTACATACTCAATACTAGCCTAGTCAATACTGTTTACTGGATACTTTAGTGTACATTACATACCCAAGTTTTTTGACGATCTTGATGTCATGTAAATCGACCGAGGTGGCTGAGCTGGGGTCTATGACTTTCATGACGGCATCAACAGCTATGGGAGAGAGGATGTTGGAGTTCTGCGACACCACCTGTACACACACAAATATATAGGTCACAAAGGCATGGGACACTACCTGCACAGATGGGTCATAAGAGCATGCGAAACCATCTGCATACACAAATATATGGGTCATAATGGCATATACACACCGAGGTGGCTGAGCTTGGGTGACGTTGGGTCTATGACTTTCATGGCGGCATCCACGGCTATGGGTGAGAGGATGTTGGAGTTCTGTGACACCACCTGTACACACAAATAGGCTCTAGCGTCATAAGAGCATGTGAAACTACCCGCACCGACAAATATATGGGTCATAAGAGCATGCGAAACTACCTGCATACACAAATATATGGGTCATAAGGAGATGTACATTTGACAGAGGTTGTTGTGCTTGGGTCTATGACTTTCATGACAGCATCGACGGCAATGGGAGAGAGGATGTTGGAGTTCTGTGACACCACCTGTATTAATAAATATTATGGGTCAATGGTCATAAGAGCACGAGAAACTACCTACATACACAAATATATGGGTCATAATACACACGACTGATGTTGCTGTGTTTGTGACTTTCATGATGATAACTATCCACGGCTATGGGAGAGTTAGTAAGTTAGTTAATGCGAGGGAGAGGTGTTTAAGCCTCATCGCATTATGGGAGAGAGGATGTTTGAGTTTATGAGACACCACCTGTACACACAAATATATAAGTCATAAAGGAATATACACTTGGATCCATATAAGTAGAATTCTGGTATTTGTAATTTTGTATACAGTATCACTGGGTCGCAACATGTGGACTATGGAGGTTTTGGGGTTTTGGTGAAATCAGACAACACCATACATATTGCACACCACATGTAGTCACTTATGCAGGGTGAACCAAGACTATGGTTATGCTGCCTTGGTCAACGATGCCCAGTTTGGAAATTGAATCCACAGTTAATTTAATCAGCAGTCCCAGAATTGGAAACCAAATTAGAATGTCGAGATTGCCCACTCTAAATACAAAATGATGACTAGTATTTTTGCTAATGGCTTCAGTTTCACTTGCCTGTATACCTATGTTATTTGTCCATAACAAAATTGTCCTCCACAGTATTTATTTGTTTATACATAGTGTCCCTTTTGTAAGTCATAATTGCCGCCCATCAAATTTTGAGCCCTGCAAAAATAATATTCAACTCTCAGGAAGCTGTATAGAAGTACCAATTATAAAGATAAATTACTGAATGTACCTTAGAGTTGAGGGAGGTGGTGGCACTTTTGAGTAGCGACTCTCGGTCAGACAGCTCCAAAGGTGTGGACATATTCCCCAAGATTTTGATTGGCAACTTGTTAACAAATCACAAAAATAATACACAACTCCCGCCCCCAGGGAGGCTGTATTGTATCAATTATAAAGGTAAATTATTATAGAACCTTACCTTAGAGTTGAGGGAGGTGGTGGCACTTTTGAGTAGCGACTCGCGGTCAGACAGCTCCAATGGTGTCGACATATTCCCCAAGATTTTGATACTTTGTTCTGCCGCATGTTGGAACGATTCTGATATTGATGTGGGGTGGATTCCTGCACGACACATTATCAATGAGAGATAAACAATAACAAACATAAAACAGGGTGCAAATAAATTATAATGCTAAATATTTAGAGACGCGTTCATGGCACGTGACATACAGTAAATAGAAAAAGGAATATATGAATTGACATTAATATGCCACACTAACGTGAGGCGCATAATCATATGCGAGACACTCTGTCAGAATGCATATCATTATCCTTTTAGAAAACCGATTGGCGAAGGGTATCATAGTTCCATGGCCCGCCAAGTTGCCCGATTTGGGCCTCTTTCGACTGCTTCTTTCATAGAATGGAATCAATGGATTCCACAATTCCACAGATCTCCAAGAGTAAAGTCCATCCATCTGCTTCGAGGGCGACCCCTGCATACTTCAATGAACTATACACTTGATGTCAGAGAGGTGGTTGATGATGTAAATGCGTTGAATATAATAGATTTCCAATGCATTTCCTCACACAACACACATGTATAATGTGCAGTTTAACCTAGTGTGTATTCATTAATCAATAAATCTTTAAGCTTGGATAGATGAATACAGCCAACTCATGTGTACAAACACTGCTGTCCTTTGTCTGTCAGCTCCACAAGCTGAGTATGCGCATATTGATTTGCATCATTATAAATTGTCGATACGTACAGACGGTACAGTGTACATAAAATTATGTAACCTTTGGAGAGAAGTTTAGAACTGGCATCCAGTAAGCTACCAGCGAGTACAGTGACCGTTGTGGTTCCATCTCCTGCCTCTATGTCTTGTGCTTTGGACAGCTCTACCAACTGCAAGGGATAAGTTAGGTTTAAACAACGTCGTCAAGTCAAACGGACATCAATTTTATTAATAGGCTGTTTTCGAATGACGCCGGAACGCCGCGCATTAAGTTTTTTACCCACAATGCATTGTGAGTAGCCAATTGGACATATTAATTTTTCCCACCTCCTGGAATCCTCAGAATTTCACGTACTTCCTTCAGATCTAAGATGTCAGCCACCAGTCACATGATCGCGACAGTTCGAAAACAATCTATGCGGCATCATTTAATCCATCGAACGATCCATTGATCGTTGTATGCAACGTTTGAATAAAGAATTATTGATCTATCATTCAATACATCTTTCAAAATTGTTCAATTTATCTTCGATAGATTGTTCGTTTTATCTTCGATAGATCATTCAAACCATCTTTCAATACATTGATTGTTCGATTGAACTTCGATAGATCTTCGATTCATTTACTGTTCATTTGATCATTTTATTGAATGTGCGATCGAACCATCAATTGATCGTTCCATTGATCACGTAGTCAATCATACAATTGATCACACAAAATTTTATGATTCAAGTGGTTGTTTGATAGATGATTTGATTGATCATTCATGTTGATCATTCCATTAGTTGTTTAATAGATCGTTTGATTGATCATTTAATTTGGAGGCTGGCATCAAGAAAGTAACCGGCGAGTACAGTGACTGTAGTGGTCCCGTCACCTGCCTCTATGTCTTGTGCTTTTGACAGTTCTACCAACTGAAAGGCAGAAATTTAGATAAGTTCATTTGGCAGTACAAATTGTATATAGTATATACTAATAATACTATATACCGATAATCCGATATGGTACCTCATAGTGCAACGCAATATGGCAACAGTACATCACATTATTGTAAATACACTTTATACAGTCAGACTTTACAACTTACAATCAATTATCAAATTTATAATGGGAGACGGGAGTGAGCTGTTTTCTAGTATAACTAGGATGTTTTTCTTTGTTTACCAACTAATTTATACTGACCTGTGTAACTAAAATTAATAGATTAGTTTATGTCTAAATAAATTCAATACCGTACAGGACAGAATACAGGTGGTGCAATGCTTTTGTTGATTATGTAATATATTGTAATCTATGATCTATCCAGTATCAACATCAAAGTATCATAGCATACCATTTTGGCTGTAGGGTGAAGGACCTCCATTTGTTTGAGGATTGTGGCTCCATCGTTGGTGATTGTCACATCTCCATTACCAGCTTGGATCTGATGACAAATATAATATACATTTTTTAAGTTGTTTTATCAATTACGTCAAAATGAATAACTTCTACGCCAGCACTGTGTTGCTATGGTAAATTGGTAATAGAAGGCAATGCTTTAGAAATAAAACTGTTTACACTATGTTTCTCTAATACAGGCTTATACAGCTGAGTCGGAGTTTGATTAAATAATCGCATTCCTCACATGCACAAGTGAGTATTATCGAGATGTAGCTAATAGTACGCAGGTCGCAGGGCTAGAAATTTAATATGAGGACAGGAAGGCAATTCCGATCATATAAAAAGGGCACTATGTAAAATAAATATGTTTCATAATTATGGCCAGAATGGAAAGGCATACAGGCAATAGGGTGGGCACTGGGCAACTGGGCAGTACAGCAAATTGCCTGTTGCCTTGGCAGGCCATGAATTAACTAAGAAAACCGATGGGTAACCTGTCCTGTCACAGGTTCCATGATTCTCTGTCTCTGTAACCTACTGGTAACCTATACTATACAGGTTACAATGGTCATGTTGCTAATCCCGTAACCTGTATAGGTTCCTGGATTTATCTCAAGGGAAACCTATCTGTAACCTGAACGTAGGTTACTGCCTTATTTAGAGGCCTGCTTGGGAAATTTCGAGCATTTGTGTGTAAAGAATTCTTATGTACGGACTACGGGTGTTTATAAATGGAGAAAAACAAATCAGCACTATGACTAGGCCTATCTATTGCTCTCATAAATTAATGCCAGCTATCAGTATCCGATTGAATATAGCGACACAAACAGTGAGAAATGATTAAAATTAAGAATAGAAGCCACTCTTTCCATGTAAGAATATCGATCGGACAGTAAAACCAACGGACGGTGCTGGTAAAATATCCACTGCCTAAAACAAAACCTGATTTAAATTTGAATCTTCAATTGTACAGACTTACCATTTTATCCATCCCCCTTGGGCCAAGACTAGTTCGAATTGCATCAGCAACAGCTGAAAAATAACACATTAATAATGATCCATCCATAATATTACCAATAGCCTACATAAAAACATGCCATCATTAGAGGATAGGGAAGCCTAATTATCTAATACTTATGAACTGGCAGAACTGTATTATTTAAATCAGATCATCATCATGATCATAATCATCATATATCATCCAGCTGCCCCTGCCAACGGATTTATCCGTAACCATTCGGTTAAACGCCACGTACAAATTCAATGTACAGTACAGTGCCGCCAGTTTGTTCGGGAGTGCCTAGAGAATTTGAGAGTATACTCAGTTTTGTAGGAAAATGAAGGCCAAGTCGCTTTTTCTGAACTCTACACAGCACTCGAGTTGACAAAGGCATTGACTAACAGAGCACTCTAGTTGATAATGGCATTGTCAATGCCGCATTGACTACCACAGCACTCTAGTTGACAATGACATTGACTAAATCATAAATGATAGAGTCTCATTCACGGGGGAAGGGGGCACACCAACTGTGACAGACAATGGGACTTGTCTTGTCTTGCCGTTTAAGTACAGGTTTCTGCTATGAGAAAATTGTCGTACTGTTACAACTATTAGGTTTATTGTTATTACATCTGAGTAAATTGTGTTATTACATAATGATAATTACACTGTAATTTAGTGCATACCTTTGGCCGCCGTGATGTTGCTGTATCTTATTTGTGTTGGTTTGTCCTTGTCTTTATATTCGGATTGCTTTCCTTTCGTTGTTTGTTTGGGTGCCATTTTACCAGTATATTTCCCTAACTAATTCACACTTATTGTCAATGCCTGTAAAAGATTACAATGGATTAGAAAATTCTTATTTGGAATGCAGCAGGCTAGGACATGACAGTTGCTAGAACTTTCTGACAGCTACGAGAAAGCCTTGACCTTAGAATATAAAGTTGGCTGTCGATCAAAAAAATATTCCGGCCAGCTTCTCGTGACCTCTTTTCTCTTCCCATCTCTGCACGACTGCACTGACCCCCTCCTCTCTTCCTTGTTTTCACTCTCCTCTCTTCGCTCATCTTCTCTTCACTCTATTTTACATATCTTCATTTTAGGCTACGTTGCACATTATGTTTCTCTGCTATCATAATCTTCACCCATATTCTGTCTTCACTCCACTTAGCCCTATCTTCACATTTCATCTCATAACTTCTATTCACATATCTTGACTCGTTATCTTCTCTTATCTATCTCCATATTCAGTTATCTTCACTTCACTTCACTTATCTTCTTTTATTTTTATTCACTTCATTTCATCTTCACATACGACTTCACTTCACATATTTTTTTCTTTATTTAGGTCTAATACACGTCACCTTTCTTCATTTCTAACTCTTATTATCACTCTTCCCTTCTATTCCCTGGGATGATTGGGATCTTTCCACCACTGCACTCTTCGTTTTGCTTTGGAATTTATATTGTGATTTATTTTTTTAGATTACCCTTCATCTTTATTTTCTAAAGGTTAAGGACACAGGGGACGTAATCTCTTATTTCGCGGGAAAGTGAAATCTAAAAGTTCTGCAAAAGTGTCAAAATTTTCCAAAAAACATAATTAAATCTGGGAAAACTCATAGAATGCCTTGATGTCCAATCAATACCAGTAATTTTTGACTGCCACGTGATTATGGCAGTTACTAAGTTTGCATTTAACTCGCAAATCGGACGTAGAGGTATACTACAAGTAGAAGTACAACCATGAACCAAAGTCCACTATACATTTGATATTTTGCCATGATCCATCACCCTGTATTGAGTAATGAGTACTCACTACAGTAACAATGACTACATCAATTTATAACTCATTAGCGTAGGCTGTAGTCTACCCGCCTACATGGTTATTGGTTACTAGTAGGTGGACCAGTCGCTTTTTTCTACCTCATTTCAGGAAATAAGTGTGCAAGGATCCACATCACCAACCCCCCCACCCCCTAATAAAATCATAGTGCCGCGCCTGCTCTAAATAAACAATAAGAGTTGTATGAGGTGTTTAACTTTGCAGATTTCACGAGCCAACAGTCATCGGGTAAAGTGCGAAATAAAAAAATCGCGAAAACTGCACGATGTACAAATTCGCGAAATTATCGACCCTCGAAATTAAATACCTAGATAGGCTATACAGTAGTATAAGTGCGAGATTACTCTAATATAGAGCTATGCACTACACCCCATCTGAATCTGTACAATGGCATGTAGTAAAGGACTAAAGTTATACATGACGTCGGCTGGAAAAAACCCCGGGTTTAAAAAAATTATATTTGGGTTTTATTGGGTTCTTTGGGTTTTATTGGGTTTTTAAATAAATGTTTCTGTTCTTATTAAAATGTGAAATATTGCTCTCAAATTGTCTTTTAAAATCTTAATACAATCAAAAGCAGCTGTTTATAAGTCTCTATAGTATAGGGAAATAGGCCTACTGACTACTGTATATGAAATATTATTATATGGTATGTACTATGTATTATCAAATAGGCTGTCACCAAATGTGGAGGGGTTCGTATTGTGACCATAGTAGTGGGTCATGGGTGTGTGGTAAGTGACAGGATGGGTAATGACTGGGGGGTGGATGCTGCGTACATAAAATTTTAGTGATGACACAATACGGTATATTTTTCAGAAAAATTGATGGCGAGTCAGTGAGTGTATATTGTATTACTAATACTAGCCTTGCGGGGGTTATTACTAATTAATTTAATACTATTACTACTTACTTATTACAACCACTGAATTAAATCACATTATATGCATGTAATTTCACCAAATTGCTGTGCAATATTATGTAGTAGTAATAAATATAATAAAGTATATCTAAAAGTAAAACATTGGGTTATGATTTAAAAAAAAACCAAAAAACCCAAAAAACCCAGCATTAAAAAAACCCAGTTTCACCAGCCCTGTACGTGATATATTCGTATGACCGCTTGATACGTGACCAGCGCGGGTAAGCCGGGGATTTGTGGATGTGATACGGGATGCGTTAAGTGCAAAGTTGGTCCTTATGTTATGTCGTGTGTCGTGCGTAGGTATATTAGGTACCTTCACTAGCCTTCAATATACAGAGATCACGTCGATGTGTATTAACTCGTGCATATTAACGAAGAAGCACAATGTCGCATGTACAATTCTGATCGGGAGGTTCGTACTTGAAACTAATTGCCAAGGCTTAGTCTTCCAATTCGACTTACTGCTTGCATACAAGCTGGTACCGGTGCATATATGTGTGTCCTTTATAGTAGAAATTTCGCTGAGGCTGTCAATGTGTTCTTGGGGAAGTGTACTGTCCCAGTTTAAGATATACCTTAAGTTGCAGAATATTATTGTAAAACATTATTCAAACCTAATTATAAGACACTCCTGTAATATCGCTTTGATATACCACAAAACGGTCATATGTTAAGACCATTTTATGCATGCATATATGTATAATGTATTTCTTTAAATTGTGATGCTTGACCTTTTACCCATTGATGACCTTTACACATGGTTACTTACTATATACCACAGTAATTGCGAAGCTTCGATAATGCGAGTTAGTCCTGGATGTACACACTTAGACCTACGCGTAGAGACTTTACAATCTCCAACGTATTTCCATATGCATTTAGCCTTACACTCACGAAATAAGTACGCCCACAAACCCAAATTTATGACCAATCTCGTCAAACGCGTCCGCAAACGAAATTACTTCTATCGTGATGGCGTTATTTTCATTAGCCAGAGTCTAACACCACGTGGCAAAATCATGGCGAAATCTCCTCTCAGAGGCGTCGCGCGATCCGATCAGGAGATACCCATCTACGGAGAGTGAGCTAATGGAGGAAATTACATCTGAGCGACGATCAGATGATAGGGGACGCTTGGGTGAGTTGGTGGTTATTGTAGAGCCGTTCCGAGGAGGTTACCTGATTGTATCCGACATAATATATCTACTCGTATACATAGGCTACTTGTACTGGCTCACGGAGTGTAAAGTAAAGTAAAGTCTGATATTTATATGCCGCATTTTTCAAATCTCTAGATCTAGCAAAAAGTCGGTCATACATTTGTTTTTATTTATTGCCATCCGAGGGTAGTCGCGAGCAAGGCATCAACGTACTATGATCCCTTTACAATGTATAATTATGATAATTATATATGCATGACTTTACTCCTCAACAGTATTCAGTACCACTTCTATACACGGCTACTCCCACACTTATGAATTACTTCCATACAGCTGGAAATCTGTGTCAGCGTTTGATGTAGGCTAACAATCGCAGTAGTCAGTCGTGCACATTCACATAACATTCGATATGACATTCACATATATGGGAAGCTGACATTAGCTAATGTTGACTGATAGCGATATCCAAAAAAGCGACGTGGACGTTTATATAATATATAACCATAGGACCTCTCGTGCGAATATCTATCTATATGTTTCTTTTTATTTCATCTGGAGTGCAAATCGAACCAATACAGAAACTGCAAATAGGAATATCACGCGTAACTTTTTGTCAGGCGCCATGTTCTAAATTTTTTGCATTGGACCATATTTATCTACTTCTCCATTCCGTGACAGACCCTACTTCGCCATATCGCCACGTCGCTACCGATTTATCACAACTACGGATATCGCAAAAACGCGATCATAAGCTGCCAGTCTACATTACTGTGATGAATTAAACCTCTTCCCCCAAAACCACCGTACATAATATAATCGTCTGGCTTCGGTGCGTTGATTTATTGCATTCGGTTACATTTTTCTTATGGAATATAATTATGATAATCTAACAGCACATATGTAGTGGACGCACATATTGGGAATGGCTGAATGTTAGCTTGGATGAAGTCAACGGGATTGATCAACGTTTTTCCTCAAACTCGATGTCGCTATTGTCGCAGACTGTACAGTGTTCAACGACGATTTGTGATATATAAAATGTCCATATAGGGTATGCAAAGCGATGTATGTGTGCGCTCGCAGAGGGTCATAAGTTCATAGGTCAAAGATGGGCCGATGAATCTCACTGACATCATCACATAGATCAGTGAGATGCAACTGATGCATGTACCTCTATCTTAATTAAATCGCAAGACGTTTTTCCAAATTGTGGTTCGTAAAGAACAAGATTTTCGTATCTCCCAGCCTTTTAGGGTTGTCACATATTTTGTCATGTAGCAAACAGATAAAAATGTTACATGGTGTTAAGATACGAGCCCCGATTAAATTAACCCTCCGACATTAGAATTGATATTAGGCTACCTACTATACTCCCTATACCTCCACCCACGCCATAGGCACATCGCAGCCTAGCTATACTGACGTGAAGTCTCACATTAGCAGTGAAGCATGCATGTCCCAAATTAATACTGCATAATATAGTTGCTATAGAAGCCTCCTTCCTTGTTATGCAATGAGATCATTAGCAGTAGAAGCCCAAATACATCATACCTTACTTCCAACCATAGTCCATAGTGATCATGAGATCGTGTTTATAGTACGTCGGTGACTATTACCCCATGTGCCCAAATCTCGCACGCTCCAGTGCACGCAATCACTCACCTCGTCCGTGTCGCTATGACGTCATGCCAACCAATCTTCACCTCAGGTGCAACCTAATCAGCCACATCGCCACCCATGCACCGGAGAATCTTTGTCGTCATTAACTATTTACGAAGGTCGGAAGACACGTCACGCTAGTTTCTATAAGATGCATGATGCATCTACACTACAGTATAGTAGACGAATATTCACACCTTACATTATACTATGCACGAGTATTGTATAGGCTACTTTCCACGGAAAAAACACCGAACGTTCGTTATAGCTATCTCAGATAAGGGGTATCGATATAGCCTACATGGTGATACTATCACCCATGACTAACAACATAAGTTGCCACGGCGATGTAATGATGATGTCGTAATGCTGCTGTAACCGATGTTGCGATGCCGCCATACATACTTCGCGATGATGTAATTCAGACAAACACGCTATGTCGATCCTCTTCGCAATTAGGTAACTGCAAAATTGTGAATTTTTCTCGAAGACACATGGTCGATTCATTAACCTACATTATTACACCACCATATTTAGCGCAAATGGTACTCGCACGTTCTCTTTGATTTCCTATACGGATCTATAGAAAGAACTGTTCAGCAACGCATTGATGCCGTGGAACAATGTCGAAACAAGCGTCACAGTCAGTTTCATAATTATACGTTGATATGTTTATCGCGACATTTAAAAGTGAACTGAATTACAATTACGGTTTCCATAATCGGGATTGTAACACTATAGGCCTACACATCAACGTCTCATATCGTATGTGAATTTACATTATTATGTATATAACCTCTAGTGCATAGACTACGGTACCTCTATAGCTGCCACAAAAATCCCCAACAACCGAAACACTCCAACATCAGCGTACACCCCAACACCGGAACACCCATACACCCTAATGACATTTGGACGGCGACTAATTCGCGGATTCAATCGAATCAAACACCGGTCACACAGTTGTGATTGCGGCTATAAGAGTAATTGTTTGGTCAGCCAAATTGATCCGAGAATTATGGGTGTTAGGGACCCCGGCTCAGGGAACCTGATTAGCCTCATTTGCATCACCGGCCATCGTTAGGTATATGGCGTATATATCGTACATTGTCTAACGATGGATATTGTAAAGTCTCTACGCGTAGGTCGAAGCTTCACAATTACTACTGTGGGCCGTGGCATATACAGGGTGACCAATAAGTAATGAACTCATTATAAACCTTTATAAAATGATACCTAGGAAGCCGATATTAATAAATTATATATATTCCAAAAGAAGACAGATCTAAGTTTTAGTGCCTATAAT
>WNLI01023351.1:0-11713 GCA_025802215.1 Wirenia argentea
AAAGAAAGCTCATTTGACCAATATTCCTCTCATTTGCCTTACGCTTTTGAGATTGTTGAAGATTTGAACCAATCTATCAGTAAGGCCTCTAACCTGGACACAAATTTGACTGTAACATGAAAAATATTTTAGCAAAATTTTTTTAGATTTATTATTTTTCTAATTACATTATGATACACATTTCCACCAAATATCAATCAAATCCATCAAATATTAAAAAAGTTTGTTTCTTCAGTGTACTCTCTCCTTAATCGAATTCAAAATGGTCGTCGAAACCAAAAGTAGGTTGTCCATATTCAAAATGGCTGCCCAAATCCAAGATGGCCGCCTGTCAATCCAAAGGTGTGTACCAGGGGTCTACAAGGTGTCTATCCAATCTACCATGAAAACCATGCAACCCACTACTTAGGATTGTAGGGCAGGGCAGGGTTGTAGGGTAGTGTTGTAGCCTTGTAGGGTCGGGTTGTATGGAAGGGTATAGGGTATGATACGGAAATGTAGTGTACGATACGGTATTCTAGGGTACGTAGAGCACGGTATAGTGTGCAGTGGGGTACGATATAGTGTAGGATACTGTATATGGTAGTATGGAGTAGGTTACGGTACGGTCAGTAGGTTCGAATATAGGCCTAGAGTATAGGATAGGCTACTGTACTGTGGGGTAGTGTATAGGGTAGGCTACGGTAGGGTACAGGGGAAGGTCGGGTCGGGTTTTGTAGGGTCGTGTAGGATCGTGTCGGATAGGGTACGCTGGCGTATATTGGGTAATGCAGAAGGGGATAGGTTAGAGCACAGGGGAAGGTGGGTCGGGTTTCGTAGAGTCGTGTCGGGTATATGGTAGCATTGGGTATATAGCTAGGGTAATGTATTATCGGATAGGGTAGGATATTATGGCAGGTGAAGTAGTGGTTGAGTGGTGGTGGTGGTAGTATGTGGTGGCAGCGCGTGGTGCAGTATTGGACAGCAAATTAGCCACTCCCATCTCATCCATATCATACGAGAGGTTCGACATTTTCCGGAATCCGTTCGAAAATGTCGAACCTGATAATTTGATATTATTTTGCAGACCCCAAATGTCCAACACCTCCGATTCCCGACCATGCGACAGTGACACCGGAAGACATATGCAACCGACCAGTGAAACGGACCTGGGCATGTACGGTGAGCTGCAACGAAGGGTATGAACTGGTAGGGCAAAATGGAAAAGTATCGATTAGGGAGCATTGTGGAAAACACGCGGAATGGAATGAGTTATCCAATGTGACGTGTGCAAGTAAGTATACGTGCTCGTGTACAGGATGATCGCAAAGTCTGGAATAGGGATTTAGTACATAATACTCTATCCCATGAGATATGAGACAATTTTGTCAGGTGTAGGCCTTCTCACCGGAATAACCCCTTGGAATTGGTGGCAGAAACCTTGGAGATTGGGTTGATCCACGGGGTCCGATGGAATGGGGGCCCAGATGCCCACTTGACTTTAGGGTGCTTTGAGTTTGAAAGCTAAAAAATGTCAAGTGAGTTTACATGAGGTGATCTGGGTGCCCATTGCAAATGGCCTCCGACGGTCAACCCAATGTCCAATGTTTCTGCCACCAATTTTAATTTCTTCAATTTGCCAAGGCAACGACACAGGTCCGCCTTTCGAAATAAATATGACGTCATACCTTATCACACCATTCACACACCCAGACATGTGAAAAAGGGGACTCCTTTTCTAATTTCATTATGGTATAAAAGTGGGCATATTGTAAAAATATATGATTACTATACACCATCTAGTGATAGAGTTATAATGAGCATGTGATAGATATATCATCAGAATGAGAATTTAAGCAGCTTTTCAGCGATAATAATTATATCACTTGTGAAAAGATTTATTGGTTTTGGCATACACAATGGGCCTTTAGTGAAGATTTTCCTAAATTCCGCAATTTTGGCGGTCATCTTGGATTTGTGACTCGAATTTTTTCAGACTGGCATTTTTGAATTCAGCACATTTTTCTGGTCTAGAAAAGATATATTACCCATTTGATATATCACCCATCAATTTGAACAGAATGACTAAATAAATGGGCTTCAAATCCCTAACCATGATACCGGTACTAGTGGTCGCGTCACGATTTGGCGGTCGGATTGGGTGGTACGTGACTACGTGGTATTCGGGTTGAGTTGTTGCACGGTTACGTGGTTTGGATGGGTGGTTGGGTTGGGTGGTTGAGTTGCCAACTGGGTGATTGGGGTGGAAGGTTGCATGATTGGTTGGGTGGTAGCCTACTTGGGTTGTATGGTACTTAGATTGGGTGGTATTGTAATGTAATGTAATGTAATGTGTACATGGCTTAAGCACAAATATCAGAAATAGTTTCTCTCGGGTGTGCTAATTACAGTAAATGATTCAGAGTGAATAAACTCTACGAAATAAAAATGTTTTCAGTCTTGATTTGAATAGGTTGAATACAGTTTCTGATCGAAGAGAAATTGGCAGATTGTTCCATACTTTTGGGGCATAACTCGAAAAGCATCTACGGTCCGATGTTATCAAACGACACGGAGTGCTTTTTGCAATAAACCTATCAGCAGAACGTAGAGACCGTGAGGGTATGTAGAATTCGATAAGTTCATTTAGATATTCGGGTCCACAATTGTAGAGCGCGTTGAATGTGAACATAAGTGATTTGTACTCTACCCTTTCTGCTATGGGTAACCAATGAAGTTCTTGTAGTAGATGTGTTATATGACAGAACTTGTGACGACGCATTATCACGCGACATGCTGTGCGTTGTACAGCAGTGAGTTTCTGCAATAGTTTATCAGGGACACCACTAATTAATGAATTACAATAATCCAGTCGAGATGTAACTAGCGAGTTTATCACAGATGCAGCAGCGTCGCGGGTAATATAGGGTCGGATCCGACGTATGTAACGTAGGTGACAAAAACACACGGCATATATTAGAAATTTGTTTATCCAATGACATCGTTTCATCAAATATCTGTAAATACAATACGCATGTTTAGTACTGTTTCCGTGTATAGCTGAACGATGCAGGACATGAACATGACACAAAAACGACACCATGTTCATACCGTGTCGTACTTCGTATTGTATCATGTTGATTCCATTCCTGCAACAGTATTAAAGTGTCAAGATCGTGTTAAAACTTAAATTTAGAGTCTGCATCCATTAAGACGGATGGCGGTCTAGGTGTTGAAATAGTTGTAAAACAATGGCAAGGTCGTGATGATTGCAGAAAATTGTGAACATTGTAGATAGGGGAATATTTACTGGGTCGTAAATTTTGTAAGACAAGAGAAAATTGAAGCCGCCAGTTGTGATTGTAAGTTATTTTGGGTCAACTTTTTCATGTTGACATTGTTAGAAGTCATGTCTACAAGTTAATGAAGTTATGTATTGTCTTGTGCTGAACATATCGTGTGACACGTTCGCTAATGGTCGTTAAACGTTCATGAGGTTGGTATATTCATTTTAACTTTTTTCTCAACCAAAGGAATTAACTCACTTTTAGTGATGTTTCGGCGTGATACTCTCGTCTTCGTCCGACCAACTGACAGTCATTGCAGACTGTCGGTGCTGCTCCGTTGGTTTTTGGCGGGAAATTGTGAGATCGCGTTATACGGTGTTTCTGTAATAACTTGATCCCATGTGTGACTGAGAAAATAAGTCCCTTCGTCTCGGTTCATGGTGGGTGCATTTCGTCGTACCTCGATAGACTCCCGTATTTTCTCAGTCACGTGTGGGATCAAGATATTACAGAAAAAAGGTATAACGCGATCTCACGAGTTCCCGCCAAAAACCAACTGGCAGTCAGCAATGACCGTCAGCTGGTCGGACGAAGATGAGAGTATCACGTCGAAATGTCACTAAAAGTGAGTTAAATAACAAAGTTAGAACGTTCACTAATGGTCGTTAAACCTACCACTACTGTTTATATTCTAGTGCTCCAATGCAAGTGTAATGTTACAGTTTATGTACTCCACTAAGATGTCCCAATAGTAGGTGTGGGACTGTGGGAACTGTGGATGGTCGCTTCAGCTTACAAGACCTGTAAGATATCTAGCTGTTCATACGATGTATAGGAAAGTGAGTTGGTGGAGAAACCGGAGTACCCGGAAAAACCGCCGGACTTGGGCAGGATTTTTGCATCTTCAACGACTCGAAGACAGCAGGACAAAGCCAACGGAATTCCTGCTAAAGCCACCCAGTCCCTAGATGCTCAATTTGGCCACTGAACTAGTGTAAGCAGGGATAAGTTCTTTACCCAAGAAAATTACAGAAACACAGGATAAATGCCACAAAGATGAGACATGGCCTAGGCTTTAACCCGGGACCCCAGTATACCACTCCACTACTGTCCCCTTTTGCATATGGCTCGTGCATGAGTAACGTATACGCAATAACTAATGACATGATTAATTTTAAGCTTAATACAGTTAGTAGCCTATAATGTTACGAACCATTTCCTCCTTGGTTGTTGCGGCGTTGGTTGCAGTGTTGGCCCCCGTAGAGTTCTGGGGTTGTGTGGGGGTGGCGAATGGCATGAGAGGTGGGGGAGGGTTGGTGTTACTGGCTGGCTGGGGTGTGTTAGTTTTGGATTGAGTGTTTGTGCTTATGGCTGGTTGGTGGTTGGTTGAAGTAAACTGTTCTGTGTTATACTGTGCTGTGTTAGCCTGTGTGTTGGTGGCTGTGTTGGTCTGTACTTGTTGCTGATTG
The DNA here is from genome assembly GCA_025802215.1 of Wirenia argentea. Lineage (NCBI taxonomy): Eukaryota > Metazoa > Mollusca > Solenogastres > Pholidoskepia > Gymnomeniidae > Wirenia > Wirenia argentea. The sequence continues at coordinate 4,736 of WNLI01023351.1, forward strand.
TTGTAATTGTATTGGTTGTTCTGATAAGCTGGCCAGTTGTAGTTATAACCCTGTTGTTGCCAATTGTTGTTAGCTGTATTCATGTTGTAGTTGTTGAAGTTCGTGTTGTTGAAGTTGTTAGCGTTGCTGAAGTTGTTAGCGTTGCTGAAGTTGTTAGCGTTGTTGAAGTTGTTAGCGTTGTTGAAGTTGTTGGTAATACCGGCATTGTTGGTTTGGTAGGTGTTGTCGTATGTGGACGTCTGATAAGAAGCGTAGTTATTGGCATTACTTCCACCGTAACCGTAATTTCCGTGGTTATAACCTTGGTTTGGGTTGTTGTATGGATTGACGTTACTTGATTGGTTGGTGTTGTCAGTTTGATACGATGATGCTCCTTGGGTGGAATTTGTTTGGTACGCACTGGCTTGATTATCTTGGGTGTTCTGGTTCGCGTTATCACCTTGGTTACCATACGCTTGGTAACCCTGGTAACTGTTGCCTTGGTTTCCTGTTTGAGAGTTGTTGTTGTAGCCTTGGTTAGTATTCTCCACTTGGTAACCCATGGTATTAGTAACTGGACCCTGGTATTCACCTAAGAGGCCTTGGTTCTTGCCGAGTTCGTTGTTCACGCTACTTTGATATGACATTGCTGCACCAACGAATGTCTTCTGTGACGCCCTGTCCGATTGATCGTTGTTAGACTGTGCGGTGTTTGATAGAGCATTGCCAGACTGTGTGTTGTATGATTGAAGTTGTTGGTTCCATGTGTAGCTGTATGACCCGGTCTGGTTGTTGTTTTGTTGGGTGGATTGCATCGAGTAGTTTGTGTTGGATTGCTGATTCTGGTAGTTATACGAATCATCGTTGCTGGTGGTGTTGTAATTATTGGTGTTGTAATTAGTGTTGTTACTGTTGTCATCCGTGTTTCTGTTATCATAACTGTTGTTCGATGGTAAGTTATAGTTGGCTTGTTGTGTGTTATACTGGGTGTCATTCAATCCCATCAAGGGAGGAGGTTGGTTGAGGTTTGTGTTTTGTCTGCCTCCGGATGATTGACCTTGCTTCGATGTATTATCATAAATCTTCGTGGGTGCGGTGAAATCAAGCAATGGTTTCGGCTGGCTGTTGTTTGGTGAAGTTAACCGGTTTCTGCTCTGCGGCGCGGGGCCTAGAATAGAAGTTTTGTGTTTTTGCAGAGAGTGGTTAAACCGACTGTCGTTAAGATCATCACTAGATGTGCTTCCGCCGCCACGAGTGCTAACATCATCCCCCATAATGGACGCGTTGATCGATAGCGACATCAGTGGCTTACATTCACGTTTAGGCGCCCCTTGTGGTGTCCCTTGTGGTGGCCCTTGTGGAGAAACACCAAGTAGCCCATCAGATTTGTTAGGTCGAACAGAAGTAAGTTCGTCAGATTTGTTAGATTGAACAGAAGTACCGGGAGCTTTACTCATAACTTTGTTTAGATGTTGTTTGACCACGTCTGGGGATATAAGAGGCCGAGGACCGAGTAATCCTTGCTGTTTGTTTTGTGGAAGTATCGCAGCTTTGCCCGTTTCCTTCGCTAGGAAGTTACTTCCTGGTGTTGCTGCTGAATTGTTGGCGCGTTGGTTTGCCAAAAAGTTACTACGTACTGGGGTTGATGATGAGTTGATACGGTTCGGTGTCACGAAAAAGTTGCCACGATCAGATGAGAGTGAATCGTTGTTTTGCGTCGGGGGAATTAACGGGAGAATTAACGGGAGTAGCTGCGGTGTCGGGACGGTGAGGTCTAACAATGACGGAGGTTTACTCGGGGATGTGACGGTAGATGCTGGGTTACTCATCAGTGGTTTAGGTGTGCTTGGGGTCGAGTTTCGGTTATCGTTGTTGCTTGGGAATTTGATGATCATGTTACATTGCTGTATGATGTACTGGCCTATGAACATGACGGATTTGACATTAAGGAATCGTATCTTCTGCATGAGGGCATCATCTGGCACCACATCTGTGTCCAGTTTTATGGGTGTGTCGAGTTTTATGGGTGTGTCTGATTTGTTTTGTTGGGAGATCTCTCCGCAGAGTTGGTGTACCATGTTTTTCATGATGATCGACGCCTGCGCAGAGAGCGGATTGCCGAGGAGGGAGAGAAGTGACGGTCGTTCATTGCCGATCGTCTGCAACACAACAAATAGGCAATAGACATAGATGACTAACGCTAACAAGCTTTTTTCGATACTAGAGAATATCTTGATAGATTTTAAACAGATTTGATCCTTCAATAGACTGAAAAGTGAAAACGTAGCTTTCAGACATTGGACACAAAATGATGAATTGGTTAATAACATAATAAAGGCGACCTTAGCCATGGTAATACATGTACAAAGAGAACTGATATAAAACCTATGCCTACAGGACTGGTGCGCGAAAGGTTTACATTTGCCATATCATTTTATAAATTCACTGAAGGTGAGATCACCTTTAAAACCAAGGAAACACCCTTAAGTGTTAAATTGATACTTGCTCAATCAATAAATCCCAGACTAAACCTCGCAATGATTTCCTCAACGTTTGGGCATATTCGTGAACACTAAAACACATTTCTATGGTCTTCAGAGTGTCAATACTGTGGAACAATGTTTGTACTGGGATATAGGTCCAGTTTAGCATGCTATTCTTACCGCATACCTCCTAATATTGTCATATGAACAATTACAAAATTAACTTTGTGGGCAACCTGATTTTAAGATTGCTTGAGATCTCTATGTATCGGCACACACGTGAATATGTGACGCACGACTCAGCGATCACCACTTAAAATAGTAGGCTATAGCTTGCATTTTTGTGTGGACTTCATTTAAGTTATCTCTCCTAGCAGTCACCCATGTAACTGAATATGACAGATAATCCAAGAATGATTTCTTTCTGATATTATAATCGATTGCTGAAAGAACAGTGCAGTATAGGCAATATAATGTAAGTAAGATGTGAAATTTGCGGGGAGGGGCTCTTTTTGTTTGTAACCTACTGTAAGATCATAGAGGAACCACTCGGAGAGGTAGGCCTACTGGTCAGGTGTGATAACGATGCGGCAGTGGTGCTGCCATGGTTACTGGTGATCATGCGTGTTGGACAATATCCGCTACATGAATATGACCAATCAGTATTATTTTCTGATGTAATAATGGCAATGATGTAAGCTAGTGTAACTTCAACCATATTCTAATAACACCCAAGACCCGGTTATAGTAAGTACAGTACTCACAAAGTGTGTGGCAAGTTGACGGATGACTGAAGGTTCCGTGTTACTGTTCTCAGTCTCCTGTAATACATCACACATCAATACTAATAATGATATCACTACCCATGTTTACAGATCGTATCAAATTGGGGTCATGGTGTAGGGCTAGACAGTATGTGATTTGCTGTAAGGATAGGAACTTGGAAGGGGATATATCGAAGGTGACGCTACAGAGGCAGAGAGAGAATGCGGGAATGTCTTTCTGAGGTGCCAAAAGGTGCAAAAGTTATTTGACACTAAAATTTACAAAATTCCCTGAAAAACTGCGACCAGTAATACTCATACGTGGGGAAATGTCGCAAAAGTTTATAACACGAATGGATGAACACTGAAAGGAAGTAGAAAATAAAGACGACACACCATACACACGTTCCAACAAACAGGCAGTCAGCCGAGCATACAACCACAGAAAATCACATAATTGATTGGGAAAACGCCAATACATTACACCACGAAGACCTCAAAACGACAAATAAAAGAAGCAATATCACTAAGGCAAATGTGGGATAAAGTCGTTATTGTACAGCTAGACCAGATGACGAGATCGCGCGTTTTGGTGCCAAAAACCAGCCGCGTCGAAAATAAGGTTATATCCAACCTGAGAACTTTTATAAGAATATGTAGCCTGTCTATATGACAAACGTACCTGTGACTTGTCCTTGACATACAGGTAGAGTGCGGTGGTAATGAGCAGGCCCAGCTGGGTGTTATGTGTGAGTACTTATTGTGCGAGTGTGTGGATATGGGGCGAGATTGTGGCGACAAGATCTATACACAGTACCGGTATATAACAACAATACCGTACCTGTGACTTGTCCTTGACATACAGGTAGAGACCGCTGGTAATGAACAGTCCCACGCGGGTGTTATGTGTGAGTACTTATTGTGCGGTATATGACAACAAGACTATACCATACCTGTGATTTGTCCTTGACATACAGGTAGAGTGCGGTGGTAATGAGCAGGCCCAGCTGGGTGTTGTCCATGACGAGGGGGTTAGAGTCCGGGGGTGGGCCCAATAGACCTGATAAACACACACATCATTACTTTCATACTCCCAACATATCGGTACAAAACTTTTTTACGATATCAGATGGGGCGAGGATAGCTCGGTCGGTTAAAGTGTTGGACTATCATTCATTTGGTATCCAGGGTCGTGGGTTCGAATCTTGGACTGCGTGATAGGCATTTTATCTGAAAATTGTTCCGAGTGATTTCTCGGTGTTCTGTGGATGAGAGCACGTTTCTCTAGCCTCAGTTTACTATGCCTGTAAAATTGGTGATCGTATATTCACTTTCAATGTATGGGTTGGGGAGTAAGGTTGTGCTACTCGTGCAGCTATTACGCGCAGAGGTCTATGGCATGACGAAACTCTACCGCTGGTGACATCTGATTTAACGAACGGTATACAAGTTTGGCACTTTACTTTTACTTTTACAGAGGGATTTCCCCCATCCACGAACACGTCGTCCGAACGCCAACGACTTCAAAATCCCGATATCTTGTTGCTGTCGATTTTGCGCTACATGGAACATTTGTCATCATTGGTTGAATTGACCCAGATAAGATTGTCTTGTCAAATTACGAAGACTGTTGCAAAAAAATTTGTATTTGAATCTGCGGAGAAGTTCAATCAAAGGTGATCCATAATTTGGGGGACCACACACTAGATACGTCGTTCATGTAAGCTCCCCAATAGCCCCCTGAGGAATTCCTTCAGAGTCTGAAGTTCAGACCATAGTCATTTAACTTGCTTGTCATGGTTGAGCATGTTTGTTGCCAAGACGACAGTCGTGCATTGTTGGGTGGGTGATAGAGTGGTACTGTTTATGAAACTGTGTCTGGAATGGATCGTAGGCGGCTATTTACGGCTTTGTGTAGGTACAAATTATGTCTTGGGTCAGTCAGTTGTTTTGATCGCTCATTCTGAGAAAATGTTCCTCCTAATGGCGGGCGGCGCTATGCCAGAGAGAGTGTAGAGATCCTGGATTGGAGTGGGACGGATACACCCGGTGACTGTCGACATGTGTCATTGAGAGCAACATCAACCTATTTACAATGTACCATACAGGAGAGCAGCACTCGGCAGTTGATACGTAGAGAGCCATGGTGGTTGTTCTGATGGTCTGTGGGCTCGCAAAAGTTGGCAAAACATTGTTTCTAGATGTAACTTTACCCTTGGTTTTTCGACAACGTTCATGGTAAGTCAGCGTTCGGTTCAAGGTGACACCGCGGTACACGGGTAGTTTGTGTGATCTAACATTGTTCCAAAAAATGTTAAATTTACAATGTGGTTGTTTCTTCTTCAGGTGGAATGCTGTTAGTTGGGTTTTGGTTGGGTTTGACGGCAGGTGATTCTCTGAGTAGTAACTGTGTAGTTCCGAGCGTGCCGAGTGAGGTACTATGATGGACTATGGAGAAGTATGAATTTTTAAAAATACTTTATTTAAAGACGTCTTAATACAGTTTAATGGCTACGGGATATTACATCTTCTGAGGATATAGGATTATAGGTGTCAAATGATGAAAAACCATTTCATTTTAGGCCGGTGACGAAGCCGGGACCGAGGAGTACGTATCCCAGGGCGAAACCCGGGCCGAAACCGAGGATTTGTTCCCGACCGAAACTGGCCGAATCTTCATCCCCAGCCGAAATTTCGGTCCCTGCAAAAACTTTGATCGTACCGGGGACTCGGCCGAATTTCACATAAACTTCGACGGAACCGGCGATTCTGTAGATATGCACTACTATAATAAGTATATATATACAGTATTATACACGAGTATATTACTATAACATAGTATAAGTACAGAGTAAGCACATACCTCTTGGTAGAAAGGGTCCCTACTTTCCCACCACGTTGATGACATGTTTACAATTCTAACGAGGTTCTACTTCACGCCAGAGGAACGCAAACAACAACAACAATGAAGTTCTACTACAACACGATAAAAACTCTCGATTACAAGTTGTAGAAATATAGAACTGAGGTAAGAGACGGTATTAAAGTACACTATACAATTTATCAAAACATTCACACATATCACTAATCAATCTTTGTCAAATTTTTCTAGGTATTATACTGTATGTAAAGCATTATTATTATCCTATATAATAATGATGGGCAATGTGACGTTTATTATAATGCTATTATTACTGATGAAATAAATTATGTTGCTGTGCAAATATGCTATGTATGGATGAAAAGTTCAGTGATGCGTGACCAGACGAGGTGTATTTTGGGGTGTTGTATTATTTGTCGGTTTATTGCCTGTTACCCCGTAAATAGGGTAGCCGTAGTGGCCTAACTGTGTGAATACTGAATACACTACGAGGGGTATTCAATAAGCTTGTCTTTGTACACTCTCCGGGATGGAACTGAGATGTCAACATGATAGGCTAAATTGTTTCCGCATTTTTTTACGGTCCAGTGACACCATACCTAATACGCTTGCACTCATACATTTCGAAAACTACATGTAGGCAATTTGATGTAAGCTTCACATATTCCTATAGTTGATACATGAGTACATTCATGATTGGCTACAATCGCTAGACCGAAAGTGAAATTTACCCGTTTCGTCCCTTGAATAAATACCGCGCGAAATTATCTACGTCACACATTACCATGGACACAAAATAGAGTGGTAAAGTGGTGACGACATCTCCATGGTTACTGGTTCTACACAAACTTGTCAATCAAAATGTGTTTGT
>WNLI01023462.1:0-11712 GCA_025802215.1 Wirenia argentea
TTGTGTGTGCAACAATCTCCCAATAATCAGCGCCGGTCAGGTTCGAACCCACGACCTTAGGATTACAAATCCAACGCGCACCTGACTGAGCTATTGAGGCACAAAGAGTGCTGCTTTGACGTGACTTGATGAATTTGTAACATTTATAACTCACAATTCTTATTTTGATGTCGTGGCAGTATTTCTTTATCACACGGTGGATGTTTTTTATTTTTCTGGGTAGGCTACTTCAGTTTCCCCATCATGATACCATCTAACTGTAAGTCACTACATGTGTATATCTGTATGGGTTTGACATACTGTTGCAACGTTAGCCGTGGGCAACCAATAGGGGTTAATGGGTTATGCTCCCTTAAAATGAGTCGCACTTGCACAGACCACACTAGGATGTGGTTGTATTCCTCTCAGAAATAAAACACACATTATTTACTTTATAACCCTCATATAACATGACAGGAGGCCCAGGCAGTGGCAAGGGAACACAATGTGCCAAGATCGTTGAGGAATACGGCTTCTGTCACCTGTCATCGGGAGATTTGTTAAGGGCCGAGGTGGCGTCAGGATCTGACAGAGGCAAGGCACTGGAGGCGGCCATGGCTGAGGGAAAACTTGTCTCATTGGTACGTTTTACCAGAAATGTATTTCAGACAAAAATTTATAATATAATATTCAGCAAAATTGAATCGGTGAGTGAATATTTTGACGTGTTCGTACGTAAATATTTAGAAAATCAAAGTGAAAACTTTTGTCATTGGGACGTTTTATTGGGAATGTATTTCAGGCCAAAATTAATAGTATTCAGCTAAATTGAATCGGTGGGCGAAGATTTTGATGTCTTAGACAAGTGACTTGCATAAAGTTTATAGACGGTTAAAAAAATGTGATGATTTTCTCCTTGTACTCTTGCTCCCCTCCATCCAGTCATGTAGGCCTAAAATGTTTTGGACATGTGTTTTCTAACATATTATGAAAATTAAAATGCATGTGTATTGTTGAAAATCGGGAGGACTGATGCAGTAGCCAGTGCAGTGTAGAGCTCTCTCAGTGATCATGAGGTCCTGGATTCAAGCCTTGGCCATGGCTAACTTTGTCTGCCATTTTCCTGTGTTGGTAAAATGCCGTTGAGCAAGTCACAAACCACTAATTGGCTGGACTGGTACAGTTCATAACATGAGCGTCTGAGCCTGTGTGTAGGCTATATTCTATTCTATAGATAGACTGCTAGCTCCTTTACCACTGTCTTCGATTATTGGACCGTAGAAAAAATATTACCAACTTCGTGGATTTGTCTGGGTATTCCGTTTTCCCCACCATAATACCATGTAACAGTTTACATGTGTATGACATTGTGTAGAGCATAGGTTGCACAACTAGCCAGAGCAGCCTATTGGGGCAATAGGTTCTTGACATGAGTCACACTTGCTCATATTAGGAGGTTGTCATATTTAGGAATAAAACACCGCTGTTATTATGATTGAAATGTTGTTGACAGGACGAAGTACTTCTACTACTGAAAGACGCGATGCACGCCAAGATTGGAGAGACAAAATGCTTCCTCATTGATGGATACCCTAGGGAAATGGAACAGGGCACACGCTTCGAAGGAGAGGTACGACTCTTACATACATTAGTTAACTTAACTGAGTAATTTCATCAGGTAGGCAGTTTTAACTGTGTCAATTTCCCACCATTCCTGTTGTCCCAAATATCGTACTTTGTCTGTTGTGTTTTCGGCATGTCCTCCGTGGTGCCCTTACGCAAGTCATCTCACATGACCGCTTCTGTTGATCCATCTGTAGGAGTGGGTACCGACTGTGCATATTCTTTTTAGATGGGGTAAGTATTGGCTGTGCAATATTGTAAAGGAAAAGTTAGCACACATTGGCAGCACATTCCCTATAGCATGGTCACGTTTTGTAAACCGACATTTGCCGGATAGGGAGAGACCCAAAAGTGATGTGATACTTTACTTGTTTTAGTCCATGAAGGGGACTTAAGGAGAGCCTCGTTTATTGTTCTTGGTCTTGTTGTTCTTGTTTACTTTTATGTCCATGCAAGAAATAATAACAATAATCACAACAATCTAATTGTATCCCTCAGATTGTCTCATGCACAGCAGTCCTCTACTTTGACGTATCTGACGACACAATGACGGCACGTCTCTTGGAACGAGGCAAATCTTCAGGAAGAACCGACGATAACGAAGAGACGATTAAGAAACGAGTTGAGATCTTCCATTCTCAAACCCAAGCTGTGATAGATTTCTACACAGAGAGCAGCAAAGTGGTCAAGGTGGGTGATGATTGTACTGTACAACTACAAGTAATAATAATGTATTTAATAGGGGCGAAGGGGTAGTCTCGCAGTGGTAGAGTACTCACCTGGAGATCTCAGGTTCAAGCATGGGCTGCGCAAAAATCATGATTGGCATTTTTCCTGTGTTTATTTAATTCTCTTGGTCAAGGAACTACCCGCCGCTACTTGCCTCCACTAGTTGTGTGGCTAAATTAATTGTACTGGCTCTCCTCTGGCTTTGAGTCATGGAAGATGGAATAACCTGTGCACATCTGGTTGTTTTCTCGGCCACTTTAGATGTATAACTCTGTTCATCGCGAGAAGTGACCGCAATGCTTTACAACCTATACACATGTACGATTATAAATTTGAAATTGAATGAGAATGGCGATTAGATGCTCTAAAGACGGCCCCTTCCAGAAAATGGATTCCTCAGCTCTGTAGATCCTAGAAAGCCTCCTGGTGTCCAATCCAGCATCGTTCAGGCACTCCTCACATCCATAACAACATTGTGTCCTAGCTGCCGAAGTGGAGAATTAGATCTCTGAACCAACTTGGAGATGGGCGACTGTCTTCGGGTAGATTCCAGATTCATGTCACAAGTGTAAATCATACTGTCATCAAAATATCCAATGTTCCTACAAATTTAACAGTATCAAATACCTTTACAGGTAAGTGCTGAGGGAAACGTCGACGACGTCTACGCAGAAGTCAAGAAATACATGGACTCTCAATCATGGTGAGGTGCAGTTATCTCCCTTACTGAATTATCTCACATCATCATCTCTCGTTCATCACTCGATTACTGAACTCTCTCAATCGTGTCGCAGATTTCTGAGTAAAATTTGTTTCAATCGTAATTTGTAAAGTCTACAATGACAAATTATGGCTGTAAGTTAGATTACACAGACTGTTTCACAAATATGTATCTAATCGTATAATGTGATTAATTAAAGGTACTTACTGAGGATTTTTAATACACTAAACGGAACGTATTTTAACCCGAAATCTATAAAGAACGTGACAATCCAACAATCCTTTTAGGAATGACATCATCTTTGAAAGTTCCAGTGACTTTTTACTGTTTTTGATTCAAGTGGTAAATTTTGTGATTGATTTGCCTGCTGTATTGCAAGTATTTGATCAAATAATTATCAACATAATATTATTTGGTATCGATTATTTTAACTTCCGAGGTCATTACACATACAAAATAATGTAAATTTACCTCTCTTGTAGGGAAACTGCCTTTCATTCTGTGTAGTCAAAGATTATGTATTCACTGGAAAGACAACTTGTGTACTTTGATGTGTTGCTATAATATAAAATTAATTCTATTGTAAGCATTAGAATTTTGTGAAAAAGTCTGTAGTGGTTATTTAATTATGATCAGTTTTACAGCAACAATTAATAATCATTAGTCATACATTTGTTGTGGCATAACTTGTGGCATGTCATATCATCGGTATCGATGCAAAACTATGTACCTTGTTTTTTGCACCACTATTTGAGTTCACCCACATTGTTGTGTAAAAAGCACGTACGGGTATCTCCAATCCAATCATAACGCGCAAAAAAGACAATTGAAAGGTGTCATTTGGGCCAATTTACTATTAAACAAGTTTGTAATCGTAATTGTTCCTGTTAAACCACAGAGCTATAAGGTACGTGGTTTTCACAATGTTAATTTGTAAACCATCAAAAATAGAAAAAAAATTGTAAAAACTCATAACTCGCGCTCGCCTTAGTTGTGTGCATTCTGAATCAGACACTTTTCATTTATTTTTTAAAGGATGGCTATTTCCTAGTTACATGTATTTGCATCAATATCGACGATATACAATATTTTATCCACGTTATAATTTCAAATAACTTAGGGAGTCACTGTGTTCTTACACAGTCTTCTTTATATTTTACAAATATTTTGTTAAAGAATAAACAATCTTGATTTTGAGTAAACGGCAAGGCATGACAATTGTAAGGTTCAACATTACAAGAAAATGAGTTTTGAAACAGTTTTGTTGTGTTTGTGAACAAAAGATCAGAGAGAATACTGTCTGTGATTTTTCAATTTTGAATTGAATTTTGAATATGTTTAGGTGCCATGTGAATGTTTTAAGTGCCAAATTAATGTTTGTATGACCATGTGGCACCTGAAAACCTGTAAGAGGAAACACTGCTCCTAAACTAAACTAAACTATATCATAAGATATACTGTATATGATAATTTTTAGCCCTACTGTAAAGGCCCTATATTATTTTACAAACTTTAGACTACAGTATAATCATTCTTTCATCTGATCAAAATTAATGGGCTTAACTCCGCTAAAGGGTGTGTCATTGTTTTCAATGCTATTGACTGTTAGTTAAAAGTAAGCTGAAATGTATAGACAAAATTGATGATATATCAACTATAAATGACAACAGTGTAGTGGTTACAGCATCGGCTTATCATTTGAGGGGTCAAAAGTTTGTTTGAATCAATAACAGGATTTTTTGTGGGTTCTCATTCTCAAAACCGCAATTATTATTTATATATTACATATTATTTACAGCTGGTATTGTATAGGCTACTTTATCTCATACTTGAATAAAATGCAGGCTGCTGATTGGTCAATTGCCGTTCCATAAATCTCCGTATGGCACTGCCGTATGTAACGACGTGTTTAGATCATGTATTAGGTTCAGTTATTCGTTATTGTATGGGTGTTCCATACGGGATTTCATTGGCAGTCGGGTTAGTGCATTGCACTCGGCATACGCCTCATGCAATGTACAATAACCCTTGTGCCAATAAAATCCCATATGGAACTCCTAGCCAATAATATCATCAACATCATCATATTAGTCATTACCATTATAGGTATTATCATCACCATCATCATATTATTATTATCGTCATCGTCGTTATCGCCAGCAGCTATAAATTATCCGTTTTATACTGGGATGTAAGGGATCATTTCAAAATGGCGCCTATCACGTGACATGTTACGTCACAGGCGGTCATATTGGCCTATCTTCCGTGTAGCCCACCATTTTATTTGTGCTTAGACTTGACCTACTAATGCAAAACTTTCTAGTTCACAGCCTAAGCTAACTATACTAGGCAAATTTTAACTTTTACAAACTCAAAATTACCTGTAAGCTAACGGTTTCGCCGCATACCTGTCGGCTTCATCGGAGCTTGAGTTTCATCTTGAGTTTGTAATTTAGTTAAAATTTGCCTAGTAGGTATAGTTAGCTTAGGTTGTGAAGTAGAACGTTTTGCATAATGTTTATCAAACCAACCTTATGAAATTATATGATAATATTGACCTACTTAACTGTACCATTGTTCTGTGATCTCCGGAAATTAATTTCCAGTTGCTGATAACGTACCATGCATGTATATAATACATTGGTGCCAAAATCCATTTTGTCAACTCATCCTCAGAGATGAAGCCTGGTATACGTACTCGCGATGGAATTATAGGTGCAATGCTGCAATCCAAGTAGTGGTCCAAGTAGAGAGAAAAAACCTCGGCTCCCTCCTAATCAATGGACTAATTGACACACCAACGGTAGCATACACCTACCTCAGCCTTATCCCCAGCGTCGATCACCACAGCCTTGCCCATGAATTGTGTGATAGGGATCTGCTCCACGCTCATTTTGCCGGGAAAGAAATGGTTGGGCGCGTCAAAGTGTGTGCCACCGTGTTCCGCCATGGAGAACTGCTTTACCAGTGCCCTGGAAATTACAATATGAGTTCTTATATGAAAGTAAAATTTATGCAACTCATGAATATATTACATTTGTAAAAGCTACAGTAGTATATATATGTTACAGTAAAATTAATTTCAGTAAATCTGCAGATTTCCTGTTTCACTCAGGAGATCTGCAGATATACTGAAATTTTGTGGCAAAAATATGTAGATTTACTGAAATGATTAGTCTCAATGATTCATGCATTTTGTACACACAGAGTTTTAATTATAGTATATGCTAGTATATTTCATAATGTGTGATCATAGTTCATCGGTGAATATAAAACAATGTAATACGATAATGTAAATGATAAAAAAATAATACATACAAAGTATAATTATTGACATAAGAAGTTCACTTCCGGTTTGATGTGACTACTCAGGTATTTCATTTGGTTCGTTCGTTGGTTCGTTCGTTCGTTGGTTCGTTCGTTCGTCATTCTGTCCGATATAGGATATTACTCCGTTGATTCGATATCGAGAAACCTATCAAGTCAATTTGCTGGAGTTCGAAGGGACGAGACTTGATATGTTATGAGATATCGAATCAACCGAGTCACTACATTACTAGGACTAGACCATAATATTATATACTTGAACTTTAGTATACTAGACTTAAATTGGTTAACATCAGCATTAAAAATTTACATAGATTCTTATACAAAATTAATATCTTTAAAACAAACAATTTTATATGCAATTACCTCCCTTAGGTTCAAATCGAAAACTCACGTGGTCAAATGGGTACATTGTGGCAATATGGACATATATCAGACTTGGCTGATAGGCTATATAGCTAACCTAACCTTATAAGTGTAAGTAATTTAGGCCTACACACTTACCACCAAACCTCGCTGTGGTTGAATATCCGTTGGTCGCTGATCTTGAAGTATCGGTTGCTGTCGTAGAATAACGTGTTTTCGTCATAGACGTGCGACATGTCGATGACTTCACGACTACATCTGACGCCATAGACCACCAACACCAAACACAACAATAATTCCGTAATTGCGTAAAACATAATTGTGCTAGAAACAGCCTATTGTCTATAACAAAAACTATTTTTTGCCTACTGAGAGTCAGAAGGTCGACTAGTAAGTGACAATTAAAAGGATTGGCACTTACGAACTTCTGACGTTCTCTGTAAACATATAAGACAATATAAACATGTTTGGTGGATACATGCTACAAAACATATACAGTAGCTATACCAAGAAATAAATTGTCTACAATAAGCAATAAATTATATAGTATGTATGATTTAGATATGTTATTATCATCTGCCGAACGCCATTAGTAGAGTCCAGTACGTAACTATCTCAAAAGTAATGGACATACATCAATAAAAGTATAATTACAGCTCAGCGTTATTCTCTCACGTAGGTAGAACTCTAGATAAAACGCGGTGGAGTAACCGGGTTAGACTACGTATCTAGATTTAAACATGATTCTAATTCTTTTAACAAGAATCAAAACGGTAACACCATTTTAGACTAACAATTATACAATTTTATTGAACACGATTATAAATACGCAATCTTTATCAAGTGATGTACTTCAAGTAATCTCAAGATATTTATTATAAATACGCTTGCAATGAGTAAATATACATGGCTAATTTTATTTGTTTATACACTTCATGTTATTTGCGATTGATAGTGTGGATTAGAGCTGATGCATGCCCACTAAATATTATACACACCACATCGGCATTCTGCACAATGAACATATTTTTAAAATATAGTCTATAGTATATATATATAATATACACAGTCAATTGTAAGACAATACACAATTGAAGAAAACAGCGTGGCGCCTATACATGTAAGCAAACCAGTAATTTAACCTACGTTCAAATTCAAAACGCACAACACCAAGTTGCACAAATTTACATTGTTCTTGTCAATCAGTGAGAAATATCTTGCAATTTTGTTCCCGCAAAGAAATCACACAAGCAACCCAACTGACCTGTAAATGGAAACGACCCCGGCCTGTCCATTGACCTATACGATCTGATCTCCGACTCGGCACTTGGAATGTCCTATATCTATAGGGGAATATGGACCCAACATCATCCTGGAAAAGGAACTCAACAAATTCAAGCTCTCAATCGCCGCTCTAACTGAGGTCTGCTGACCCGGCTCAGGTTCCAAAATCATTGGCAGCTCAACCTTCCTCTGGAGCGGCCGAGACAACAACAAAAAACTCGAAGACGTCGCCCTCGTCCTCAACAAAACAGCCACCAAAGCCCTCCTCTCCTGGAAACCCATGTCTGAGAGAATACTCATTGTGACGGCCGCCACCAAGTCATCGCATGCTACGCTCCACCGAACAACCACTCTGCTGCTATCAAAGACCTATGTGTTCTAAAGTATACCAAAAGCGACCTCATCTCCTAGTTCCTCATGACACAACATTGTTACCGTCCTCGGAGACCTGAATGCAACACTCGTCTCTGACAGAACTGGCTACGAACAAATTCTTGGACCGCACTCTTCGGGTACCAGCAATCACAACGGCGAACGCCTCCTCCACATGTGATCTCTCAGAAAGCTAAAAAAAATCACGACTCCTGGTTCAGACGCCGCAAATTTAGGCTACGGCTGAGCCTGGATCTCAAACGACGGCCGGACCAAGAAAGAAATTGACTATATGTGCCTATATATCTCTGCTCAATGGAATTGCCGAGTCTACAGACACACCAACTTCGGTAACAACATAGATCACCGTCATCGCCTCCTGTCACCTCCATCTAAAGCGCAGCGGCAGTACCACCTCACACCACTCGGCTCGCTCTATCGCCACCGAAAATCTGGTCGACCCGTGAATCTATCGACACAGGTCCGCTAACAGCTGATGAAATAAAGCTAGCCATCAAGAAACTATAAAAACAATCGAGCACCTGGACCGTGCTGCATCACAGTTGAATTCCTTAAGTGTGGTGGTAGGTACCTCTGTACTTGGGTGGCTCTCTCTCTCTTCTCACTCATCTAGCATTTCTTTGTCATACAATCCGACTGGACCCTCGCTATAATACTCCCGCTCGAAATGAAAGGCATGGAAATCTGACTCCGACTCCTTGCCGAACGCCGCCGCGAGTTCAGTGAAACTCTTTACGCTCGGTCGTAAATCACTGGGGACTATACTCCGCATCACCGGTGTACCACCCAAGCTCGGTAACGCCATCAAAATGCTGTTCGTACTCGACCACCAGCAGTGTTGTCCGAGTAAACGGGATACTCTCTGACGTGATTCTTTCACCATCTCATCAGGTGTCAGACAGGGATGTGTTCTCGCAGTCAATCTGTTCAACACGGCAACCGATCGCAGCACGAACCTAGCCATCGCAGCCATGCACATCTCGCGGTGTTCACAGTGAGCCTCTACTGATCTGGACAATGCCGACGAGGTTGTAGCTACTGTTTGCTGAATTTATCGATACCCTCGAAAACGTCGTTCTCACCTTCAGCAGCGAATTTGCCAAGCTAGACCTTCAGCAACTGGTCTAAAACCATGATACAATCACTCTGAGTTCCTGGCTCCCCTCCACGATTGACTCCAACAAAAAGTAGGCTGCTAGGCTATATGACGACATCAACTGTCGTATAGTCATCGCATCTTCCACCATGTCAAGGCTCTCCGCCGTATGGAGCTCGACCCGTCTATTTTCACCACCACATTACTCCTCGTTGTCTCCATCGTGGCATACAGGTTCCGACTCTTGGATCCTCACCAAAGCCACACAGAACCGCCTAAATGCTTTCAACACCAGACCCCTCTGTCGCATCCTGAATGTCCGCTGCAACAAACGCCGCAATAGCCTACTCCCACAAAGTAACCAATCAGCCCTGACAACAACCATTCGCAAACTACGTCTTGGTGCACCGGTGCATTTGGACATGATTGTCTGTCACTCACATGTTGGCGCGGGCCGCCGACCTGTTGGAAGACCACTTCTCCGCTGGGCCGACCAAATCATTATCACCGAATCGATGATGCTCTGGCCGCTACCACTGACAGAATAGGGTGGAGGATGCTTGCACGAGACATTACGCGCACCAACAAGCTCAATAAGTCAAGTTGTTTACCTCTTCCTTGCCGATGTGATCTGGGAAGCCATATATATTATGTAAGCACATATATACATGTCATATTCGTGCTAATATGTAGCTAGTTTTATAATAACTGTTTATGGATAATTGTGATGGATTGCATTTTTTCGGGAATTATCTATTCTATATCACTCGGTTCATGCTGACGATACCATATACATCACACCCATGCGCGAATTGCATTCATAGGTCGTCTAATATAGAGGGTTGTTTCCACTTCGTATTGTAGTTTGTAGTTTTACACAGTGGTGTGAGAGTAAAATTTAGATATAAAGCTTATGCCCCCCTATACAGATATACAATAATATTATTAAAAGATAATGTTTGACGTCGTAAAATTAATGTTGTTTTTAGTGTTGGTGGTCTATGACGTTAGGTGTAGGCCTAGCCATGACATCATAGACATGTCTCACGTCTATGACGAAAACACGTTATTCTACGACGGTAATCGATACTTCAAGCTCAGCGATCAACGGATATTCAACCACAGCGAGGTTTGGTGGTAAGTGTGTTTTCCATATATAGTGGTAGGCTATTGCATATATGATAAGTCTATGGCATAGATAGACAGGCATATATGTCAAGATACTTCAAACTCAGTATAGCTCCGGCACATAGTCTATAAGACTATATGTCTTTGCGACGCGACACCGTTCACAGAAACTGATCTTGTCCAAATTTGTCTTGATTTTTTTTCATTTTTGGGGAATTTATTTATTTATTTTTATTATTTATTATTTTACATGGCTAATGGTGAAGCTTAGCCTACAATGATTAGCTAGCCTCTAGTAGCGTCTAGTACTTACGGACTACAGTGACGTTTTTTTGCCGTATAGGTCGATGAAAATAGTCTTCATATGGCTGACTCGCTGAGGGAAAATAGGATCCGATATTCAATGACAGTTGCTTCCTGTTGTTCCTGCTGATGTGTAGGCGATAGTTCCTGTAGCCAAATTTAATCACTTCTACGTGAGCAAGATTCAGTGTCATGTTGGCGGTGCGTAATATAGCTTACTTTATTGTAACTGATCCTGCATGAGTATAATAATTACGGTATGGTGGTACAGCTTTTTCCAAGTAGGTATTATTGTGATAATCTTACCTGTTTCCAGGGCGTTGGTAAAGCAGTTCTCGTCGGTAGAACATGGCGGAACACACTTTGACGCCCCCAGTCATTTCTACCCCGACGGTCTGAATGTGGAGGAGATACCCATCACACAATTCATGGGCAAGGCTGTGGTGATTGACGCTGGCGATAAGGCTGAGGTGGGTGGGTGTGGGGTATGGGCTACCTAGTGGGTCGCTTGGTTGATTGATTGTATATTAACTGTTAGCTAGGTAGCCTTATTGATTAGTTAGGTAGGCCTATAGTTAGTTTGTTAGTTGTGCAGTAGTTTTTCTCGAAGGGCGCGCTGCACGAGTGCACGCGAAATCGATCACCATCACATAATTCCTGGGCAGTGGGCATGGTTGTACTGATTTAATCGCCGAAATGTTCAGCTTCGGCGATTGCTTTGCACATCCGAAAATTTTTGCCCGTGCACGCGCGCGTGTGTGTT